>JAEANM010028603.1:0-10334 GCA_017656035.1 Myanophis thanlyinensis
TTTATCCGAGGAACCAAATCTTCCTTTCTTATGTATAGCACAGGGTGAAATATTGTTTATATTGTTTTTGTTTATGTAATGTTGTCTATTATTAAAATAAAAAAAATTTTTTAAAAAAAAACAAGAAACCCTCAACAACGGGCACTCATGCGCGATGCCATCGACCATCTGATTGGCATCGGCACCATCATACCGGTACCAGAGGAGTTTCAGGGCAAAGGCTTTTATTTGACACTTTTTGTGATACCCAAGCCTCGGGCGGATGGAGAGCCATCCTAGACCTGAAACACCTCAACTATTACATTCAGTACCGCAGTTTCAAGATGCACTCACTACACAGCATTTTATCCCTCTTACATCAGGGGGACCTTCTCTCCTCTCTGGATCTGGAGGCGTACCTCCACGTGCCAATCCACCAGCCTATCAACAATTCCTCCACTTTGCTTATCAGGGACTACTTTTCCAATATCAGGCCTTGCCATTCAGCCTGTCCTCAGTCCTTCGAGTCTTTACAAAGATTCTGGCAGTTCTAATGGCACACCTACATCTGATCCCGGTCCGGGTACATGCATACTTGGACGATATCCTCATCCAATCGCAATCATGCCAGGCAGCTCACAGAGATTTGCAGATAACTATACAAATGCTAAGGGACCACGGATTCTCCATCAATATGGAGAAAAGCCATCTGCAACCCACCACTTGTTTACAGCACTTGGGAACGATAGTCGACACTCAGCAGGGTCTAGTCTTTCTGTCCGAAGACAGGAAGGAGAGTCTGTCCTCTCTAATGGCTCAGGTCCTCCGACAGCCGAGGACTTCCCTCTACCAACTCTCCCAACTGCTCGGCAAGATGGTGTCGTGCTTCAACATTGTACCATGGGCCAGACTCCACTCATGACCATTACAATGATTCCTGCTTCCTTACCAGTGCAGAGGAAACAGTCACTCCTCCCACAGAGTAAGGATCACGTCAGTGACCCAATCCCTTCCATGGTGGAACTCAGCAAAAATCCGCAAGGGCTGTTCCTTCTGGGAGCCAGCCAAGACAGTCATAACCTCAGATGCCAGCCTCCACGGTTGGGGTGCTCACCTGGATCATCATATCGCCCAGGGACAATGGACACCATCAGAATTAACACACAGTATCAATTGGCTAGAATTGAGGGCAGTCCGCCTGGCTCTCCTACACTTCAGTCTGATAATCGGAAGATGCCATGTCTTAGTTCTGACCGACAACATCGCCACAAAGCACACATCAACCGTCAAGGCGGCACGAGGTCACTCCTGATGATGATGGAGGCGTGGCGCTTGATCACATGGGCAGAAACCCACCTCCTATCCCTGACGGCACAACACATCTCTGGTGTGGACAACGTTCATGCAGACTGGCTCAGCAGAGCAGTCCTAGACCGTGCGGAATGGGAACTGCATCCACATATTTTTCAACAAATAGTGAACCAATTCAGCCATATGTTGGTAGACTTGTTTGCCAATCAGCACAATGCCAAACTGGACAGATACTTTTCCCGATATCCAACTCCAGGAGCAGAGAGTGTGGATGCTCTGTGCTCCCCCTGGCCACAGGGTCTCCTTTATGCTTTCCTCCCCTTCCCCTCATTTCCAAATTCATCAGGAAGGCGAGAGAACAGCAGGCGCGTATTGTCCTGATAGCTCCCTATTGGCCGAAGAGACCGTGGTTTCCAGAATTGCTCCGACTTTCAGTCGCACCACCTTGGAAACTGCCACTGTCACCTCCTCCACTGTCACAGGGAGCGGTGCTACATCCAGACCCGGACTGGCTCTGCCTAGCCGCCTGGAAACTGAGTGCCTTGCACTAAGCAATTACCAGGTCTCTAACAGGGTAATAGACCATTCAGGCCTCCCGCAGGCCTTCCACGACTAGAATCTATGAAGCGACTTGGAGGGCATTCAGTGACTGGTGGCTTAACCATTCCTTGACTCCAACTCGTACCTCAGTACCTGATCTACTTGAATTCCTCCAAAATGGTTCTAGACAAGGGCCTTAAGCCCAGTACATTACATAGACAAGTATCAGCAATAGCCTCGGCAGTTGACTGTAGTTCAGGCGTGCTGTTTTCTAGACATCCTGTGGTAACAAGGTTCCCGCGAGGGGTTGCTAACCTCAGCCCTCCCATTATCCATCGCTACCCTACCTGGGAGCTTTCTAAAATATTACAAGCACTCATCCAAAACCCCTTCAAACTGATCAGTTCCGCACCCTTGAGACTCTTGACTTGGAAAACAGCATTTCTGATAGCCATCACAATGGCCAGGCGTATTTCTGAAATTTTGGCCCTGTCAGTTAGGCAGGACCTATGTGTCTTTCATAACGACAGAGTCGTCTTACATCTGGACCCTACCTTCTTACCAAAGGTTAATTCCACCTTCCATAGAGGGCAGGAAGTAATTCTTCCAGACTTCTGTCCCAATAAGGCACATTCCCTGGAAGCTCATTGGCACACTTTGGATGTCAGATGAGCCCTGAGACATTACATAGATTTCACACAATCGATCAGAAGCACTATTCATGCAGTTTCGCCAAAAGTCCCTAGGACAGAAAGCTTCTTCAGCTACCATCGGGAGATAGCTGAGAGCTACTATAGCCTTAGCTTGTGAAGGGCAGGGTCTTCCCTTACCCACAGGCATCATGGCTCATTCAACACGAAGTGTGGCCATATCAGCGGCCTGGTCAACCCAAGCACCAATTGAGCAAATATGTCGAGCGGCCACATGGTCGTCCCCATCGGCCTTTATAAAACATTACAAACTGGATGCTTATGCGGCAGCGGACGCTGCATTTGGCAGAAGAGTCCTGCAGATGGTGCACACGCCAGAATAAGACACTTCCCTCCCTTCAGTGCAGTGACTTTGATAAGTCCAATCTGTGGATTGTCTCTTCACAATCAACGGAGAAGGGGCGTTGGACTTAAGTAATACGCTCCTTCTCGTTGAGTGAAGAGACAATCCAGCCCGCCCATTAAGTACGCTTATATTCTGGCATATATGACATAGTTCAAACAGGGAGTGCACAAGTTGGCTAATGTGGACTAAGTTTCTTGCAGGAAGAAGGCATTTGGTACATAGCGGTATTGAAGAGACACATCACAAACATGCAACGACTTCGTAGAAACAGGGTCAGGAGGGCGGGCCTGGCCCCTTTTATACTTTAACTCAGTCATGTGGATCTGTGAATGACGGGTAATCTCCCAATCTGTGGATTGTCTCTTCACTCAACAAGAAGGAGCGTATCACGTAAGTCCAATACCCCTTCTCATATTCAAGTTAAAACCAGTTTCTTATAAAGTTCATTAAAAAAGACTTGTGGATTGGTATTTGGTGCATAGATCCCTACCAGAAGAATCCATTTTAAGTCCAATAAAATCTTCAAAATCAACACCCTTCCCTCTTCATCAGCATAAATCTGTTTCAACTTAATATTTTCCTTTATATAAAAAACTATTCCTCTCTTCTTTTCCAACCTTGCCAAGGATACAATTTTTTTGGGCTAATTTAGTCCAGAAAATGTTCTTGTAGTTTAACAATATGCACTTCTTGAAGACAAATTATATCCAAATTTCATTTTCTTAGTCTATTAAAAAAATTACTTCTCTTACATGGAGAATTTAGTCCATTTATATTGCTAGAAAACACCTTTACTTCTTCTTCCAAGGTTTATCTGTATAAATAGGTCTCACTGTTCTCGTTGTTCTAGATTCTCTCAGTGATCTTGGCGACATTGGTACTCTAAGTATAGCTCCTTGTTGCTCTCTTGGAGATCTTAGTATCTTTGGTATAGCTCCTTGTTGCTCTGTTGACAGACTCAAAACTTCCGATGTGGCTCCTTGTTGGTCAATTTTTGCATCTTTATCTCCTTTCTTCTCCATTTCTAATTGTAGATTGCCTCCTGCTGCCTCACTCTGTTGTAGGGATTTCCCTTCAGTTGTTCCCATTTTTTAAATTCTCTCTTCTCTTTGTTTCTCTGTTCTCTGTTTATCCTCCGGGACAATAAAAAACTCTTCATAAAATTTCTGTGCCTTCTCTATCGAGTCTAATCTGTCGGTATGCTCTTTCCATGTCACCAGTATTCCTTCCAGTATTAACCATCTGAAATTAATTTCATACTTCACTAGCAGCTTTGTCAAAAATTGATAATATTTTCTTATTTCTTTCACTCTTGCTGGAATCTGTTTCAGAACTATTATCTCTTTTCCTTTATAATTCAAGGGTTCATCTCTTGCTTTTTGTAGGATTACAGATCTTGTAATTTTCTTTGCAAATCTTACATGTACTTCCCTAGGTAGCTTATTTCTTGTCGCATATCTAGTATAGACTCTATAAACTTCATCGATTTCAGCCATTACTTCTTCTGAAGTGGACTCTAAAAGTGGTGCCAACAATTCTGCCATAATTTCTGCCAAATTTTCTCCTTTTACTTCCACTATATTTTGAAACGAAGATGGTACCCAGCTCAATCCATCTCCAAGAAAATTAATGATCTTTTGTTTGATTGACCATAGTGATGCACCGTCCCTCCATCTCTTCCACCTTTTTCTCCATTGACTCCACTTTCTCCTTGATTTTCTGCATTCGCTGCTCATTTTGAACCACCATTTGTTGAAATTTCTTCAATTTTTCATCTATATTTCCCACCTTCTCTTTCACCTCCTTCATTTCCACTCTTTCTGCTCTCATCTCTTCCTGTATAGCTTGAAGCATCAGTTTCATCTCTGTTTGCCATGCTGTTGTTTTATCTTGAACTAATAATGAATCCAAAGTTCTCTGTTCTGCTGGGCTAGATGTAGCAGATGAGGCTGCTAAAGATGGTGCTGATGAAGATTCCTTCATATTCTTCAATTAATAATTCCAGATATCTCAAATAAAAAATTTATATTCCAATTATATCCAATGAGCAAGGAAAAAAATACTTGTTATTGCTGCATCAATTATAATCCAAACTTGTGTGTAGAGATCACAATTGTAATCTGATGGGGAGAAAAAAGCCTCCATAAAATGAGAAAAAAACCAGTTTGAAGAAAAGAAAAAGAAAAACCACCATTTATTATCATTGTAAATATTATAATCCAATCTTGTTGTATCACCGAATAATAATCCCAAAAGGAAGCAAAAAAAAATCAGTATAAAAAAGGAAAAGTAAATGAAAAAAGGAAGAAAAAGCTCTTAGGAGTTCTTCTCTTTAAACGTGTTCTCTCTTTGAAAAACATTTAAAGCACACAGATCTCACCAAACTGGTTTCACGCTGTAAATTCCTTTCTTCCTGTGGCTGCCACAGCATCAGTCAGGCTACATTAGCCTTTGCCCCCTCCTGTAGGATCAGAGGGCTTCCTGAACCGATCTGGGGGTTTGCGACCCCACCAGATCCTCCAGTCTCTGCCCTACTTCTTCATCTTGCCTCCAGCAAGACTTATGTCCCTGGGGACCTCCTACATCTGGGGTTCAGTGCAAGTCTTCTTGGAGCCCCAAGAAGCTGCGTTTTGCTGCCAAGGCTCCAGCCACATCCCTTCGAGGGCTTCCAGTTTCTTATGGTCAGTCCACACCTCAAAGGGGTATTTTGCTCCTTCAAGGAAGTACCTCCAGGTGAGTAGGGCCCATCAGATGGCAAAAGTTTCCTTCTCCCATATTGCCCATCATCTCTCTGTCTCAGTAAGCTTCCTAGATGTGTAGGCACAAGGTTGCAGATTCCCTGCCTCATTAGTTTGCAAGAGGACAGTTCCCATGGCCACTTCACTAACATTGGCTTGGACAATGAGAGGGCTGCCAGGATTGGGGTGTTTGAGGACTGGCTCAGCTGCAAATAGTCTTTTCAGCTTCTCAAATGCGGCATTGTCCAGTTTAGGGGCTGGCTAGGCTTAGGTTTGGCCTCCCCTTTAGTCTTCAGAAGGTTTGTGACGGGCAGGGTGATTTTAGCGAAAGAGGGATGAATTGCCTGTAGAAGTTGGTGAAACCCAGAAAACTTTGTAGTTGTTTTCTGGTGTGTAGGAGGGTGCCCATTCCAGGACTGCCTGTACTTTTTACGATACTCGTACGATATGTGGTAGCCCAAGTAATCAATATTGTCTTGGTGGAAGTCACATTTTGACAATTTGGCATATAGCTTGGCAACTCTTGAGTTTTTTCAGGACTGCGTGCACAAGTTTAATGTGTTCCTCAATGGTCTTGGTGTAGATGAGGATGTCATTCAGGTAGACCAGGACCCCCTTGTACAAATGCTCATGCAGCACTTCATTGATTAGTTGCATGAAGACCATGGGGGCCCCTTGTAGTCCAAATGGCAGCACCCTGAACTGGAAGCACCCCAGAGGGCAATTAAAGGCTGCCTTCCATTCATCCTGCTCCTTTATGCAGACTCAGTAATAGGCTTCTCATAAGTCCAATTTTGTAAATATTTTTCCTTTGGCCAGGTGAGCCAACATGTCTTTCATTAGGGGCAGGAGATAAACATTTTCCACGCACACCTCATTCAGGTTTTTATAATCAACACACAAATAAAGAGAGCCATCTTTCTTTTCACAGAATAGTACTGGGACTGCCACTCGGGGTCTCACAGATTGGATAAAACCACATTTCAGATTTTTATCAATGAAAAGTTATAATTCTTCCAGTTCTTGTGGGGTCATCATGTAAATCTTTGGTTTAGGAAGTTTCACTTCTGGGAGAATCTCTATGCTGCAATCCATGGGGAGATGGGGTAGGAGCTAGTCCGACCCCTTCTCATTGAAGGCCTCCCTGAGGTCCCAGTATGCTATTGGGATCTTCTCTTCCCCCTCTAGGCATTCATTTATTGTGGCTGCCAGATTCATCATGCCCTTGGCACAGGGAGGGGTTGGTTTTTCCCTTCCTGCAGGGGTTGTGGATCAGATATGCAACAACCCCTTCCTCCAGTCCATGAGAGGGTTCCATTTCCATAGCCAGGGTAATCCAAGTATAGGGGTCCCTGGTCTTGTCACTTCCACTTCAGCTGCCAATACGTACCAGTGTTGGAGGTCTTGTGGCGCTCCTCAGGTGGCACAACCTTGGTAGACATCATCATTCAATCCATCCTTGTAGCATTCCATCAGGGTTTCTTGGGACCAGCCATACATGTGGCAGACCAAGCTCTGGAACTCTTGAGTGTATTCTGCCACTGACCTCCACCCTTAGCTTATGGTTTTCATCCTGGTCCTGTGCCTGCATCCCACCAGGGGTTCTTTGAAGCAACTGCAAAGGGCTGTCATAAATTGGTCATAATTCCTCAGTTGGGGGACATCATCATTGTGGAGGGAGGCCATCCACTCTGCTGCAGTCCCTTCCAGAGCCATAGTAACACATCTCACTTTGACTGCTTCACTGGCAAAATCCTCACCATACTCCTGCATATGGTTCCAAACTTGAGCTAGGAAGAATCCCAGGGTTTTGGGATCACCTCTGTATTTTACTGCCAGCAGAGGGATTTTTGGAATTTGGCACCTTTGGGGGATTCCCCCCTGATGGGGGGGGGTTGAGCTGCAGCCACTGCCACTGGGATAGCTCTTGCTGCTGGCCTCCACTGGGCTGGAATCTCAGTTAGGATTTCAGCAGCACCCACCCACCCCTGCAGCCTGCTCAATTTCTTCAACTGCTGGTTGGAAGCTCTTTTCTGTGAATGCTTCCCGGGCTTTACGGCTCTCTAATGCCTCTTGCAAAAGTTGCAAATCATGAGTCAGCAGGAGATCTTCTCTGTCAGCCTCCAGGCCAGGGCCCTCTCTATGCCAGCATCTGCTTACCATCACCCCAGGGTGAGATTCCTCAGGCTCCTCAGGTGTCCTACCCTCAAAGGCCATTTTGGATGAACTGCCCTCTCCTCCAGTCACAGTTATACTAAATGCTCAATCTCCTCCTGGTATAGGCACAGGGTGGGAGAGGTTAATCCCTGGGCCCCCATATCTTCTTCATCACTCCCCGGGTTTGACATTATGCACAGTCCCCATGGTAGATTTTAACTCCGGGTTGGCTGGTAAAGTAGACCTTGCTTAATGTCAGGTCTGCCTCCATCAAATCCCAAGAAAGAAAGACACTGACTCCATTGCATTAGAAATCAGGTACTTTTACTGGGTAAGAAGTGAATGCAGAGAAAGCAAAGCAAGGTCTGAGTAAAATCGCGGGAAAATTACATATCAAAATAATTCCCCAAACCCTCTCCCCAGCATCTCAGGATGATTGTCCAATCCTTATTTCTCATCGGGTCAAGAGGCATACATCTGCAGGAGTTAATGTCCATTATATCTCTGGGTCAGTTGGCCTTGACCAGGCATAAACATCTCCTCTGAGGAATGTATGCTACATTATTCATACACAGAGACCAGCATTCTTCCCCTCCTTAATACCAAGCTCCCCCTCCCCCTATTACTATAGCAGCCAATAAGAGTGAAGCTTCAGAAAGAATGTTGGAGGATGACAACTATAATGACAACAAAGTTACCTATGTAAAGGGACTAAGGAGATGGGGAAGGAAAAAAAGAAAGAGACATATAACTGCCTTGTTTTCTGACTGGAAAGAATTAAGAAAGATAACTCAAAATTGTAAGAATTTGTGCCTCTGAAAAGGAGAGTTTACAAATGTTTCAACAAGAAGAAATGGACAGCTGGGAGAAACTGTTGCTCTCAATGTGGGACAAAGGGAAAATGAGGAAAATACAATGTAAAGACAATGTAAAAATAAAAAGGAGAATCCACAAAAGGATACAAAAAATATAAAATACTGTACATGGCATTAAAAGGGAAAGAGAGAGAACTTAAATAGATACAAACAAAGAAATAGTTCTAGGAAAAGAGTGAAGGAGGGAATAGTGGCTCTGGGTAGTTATCTCTTTCCACAAGGGAAAGAGATAAGAAAAAAGACAAATATTTTGGAACTAAATTATAATAAAAGGAGGGGGGCGAGAGGAAAGCTCAAAGTAGACAAACCAGGTGTCATCAGGACTAGAAATAGAATGAGGAAACATGCAGAGGGTAGGAAAGTTAAGGGAAAGATAAGATCATTAAGGAAGAGGAGGGATGATGGCTAGAGATTTTTTTTAAGATAGAAATGTGCAGAGGCACAGACAAAAGATTAAAATAAAGGGAGAGAGGATTAGGGGAATAATATAGTTAAACACAATGTTTTGATTTTTTTATTTTAGCACTTAAGGAGATAGTAAATTCAATACATATAATTGTAAATTGTAAAAAAATGTGTAAAGATAAGGAATGACAGGGACGTGAAAAATGATCTTAAATTTGTATTATTAAATGTGTATTGTTAAACCTATTAAATTTTAGAAGAGGAATAATACAAAATAATGTAGAATTAAGGAGGGAAATGTGTACTACTATCTGTATTTTAACTATTTTAATGCTTGAAAGGTAAAATTAAAAGAGAAATACAGATTTTGATAATGGAGATAGATACAACTTTGATATGATGAATTCTATGCAGAAAAAGGGAACAGTATATTTAAGGATAGTAACCTTAATAGAATCAAGAATAACAATGGAATTGTGAAGGATAATTTGAATAGGTTTGTACCAAAATATCATATGATATAAGTAATATGCTAAGAAGCCCAGATAACACACTGTACACTTAATGAATGGTTGTTTGGAAGGTTAAATAAAGTAAAAAATATGAATAGAAGAGGGAAAAATTTGAAATGGAGATATATGATTTTATATGAAATTATGAAATTTTTATTATTATATTTGTTAATTATTTTTATTTGGAGAGATATTTGTATATCCGACTATATGATTTGATCAATAATATGTGATGTTATGTAAAAATATGGAAAAATAAAATAAAAAATTTACAAGAAAAAAATTCTTGAATAAAATAATAAATAATGGATAAAATCTATATTAAAATCACAATTTGGCATCCAATCTGTCAGTTACTCATGAGCAAAACACAGCATGGCCTAATTATACTATAATATGAATCCTCAAACTGTAAGGTCCACAGTCATTAAATACTAAAATGCAAAATAGTAGTAATGCAAATGGGTGTGCTGTATTAGTTGTATAAAATAGCTATGGTGGATTAATCACATTTTTCCAACAAATCCCTAGTGCTGCTGCACAGAATCTAGCAAGAAAATACAGTGGTACCTCTACTTACAAAGACCTCTAGTTACAAAAATTTCGACTTACAAAAAATTTTTCAAGAAAAAAAATAGTCTCTACTTACGAATTATGTTCCAAGATACAAAAGGCCATCAGCTTGGGCAGGTACAGTACTTGTTCTCAGGCTGGCGGGAGGCGGGAGAAGAAAATTTAATTTCTTTTAAATTCATAGTTTT
>JAEANM010028604.1:0-10334 GCA_017656035.1 Myanophis thanlyinensis
TTTTTCTCGAAAAAAAATTTGTAAGTCGAAAATTTTGTAAGTAGAGCTCTTTGTAAGTAGAGGTACCACTGTATGTGGATATAGAATTGCTACTTAGTTGTTTTTAATGTAATCTTCCTTGGATAATGTTTTTGTGTTGAAGGAAATAAGTGTCCATAATGTTTGGCTGCGTTTGGTTGCTCTATTAGTAGAAGATGTGATATTTATTTATTTATTTTGCACTTGAGATGCGCAAGAGAATATGGGGCTACGCAAAGAAATGGTCTTTCAGGAAGGCAACAAGATCCCATGAAGGGATCCCAGATGGATGCTTTATTGAATGACAAAGGGCTCCATAGGGTGCTGTAACTTTGTAAAAATTGGATGTGCTCCATGCAGTCTAGTAAGTGATGGGCACTGTTCTCTGCCAATCAGATTTGTTGTTGCCTAGAAACTCTGAAGGTTGCATGGTCAGTTGCGTTCCAGCCCAAAAGTTCTAGCTCGGTATCTTTTCTGATGTTCCATGGAAATTCTTGTGGGTTTTTGAAACCATATGCTGCTCTATGGGTTCCTATGCAGATTATTCCCTGAGAAATTACTTTTTTTCCAGAGTGAGGGAATAGTTTATAATGATTCTTCTTGATTATAACTGCATTCTGGGATGAAAAGCTGTACAGTTAGAATATCTCCAGTGTCTATGTTGTTCTGTCACCAGAAATGGTGAGTCTGTTTACAGGTAGTCCTTGATTTAACAACTGGTTGCTTAGCAACCTGTTTTGAAATTACAATAGGCCTCCCTGAGGATACTTATGACCTGGTTCTGAAGTTCTATTATTGCCCCCTGTGGTCATATGACCACATGTTGGGCACTTGGTAAGGGGGCCTGTATTTCTAATTGTTTGCACCATGTACCTCATTCTATGATGGTTTTGCCCCAAAATGGAAGTAAATGCTGGTGGGGTTTTTTTTGGACAAAACTGGACCATAGCGAACCACTGGTTTGCTTAGTGACCACAAAAGATCATAAAATTGAGTCAATCACACAGGTGACTCGTTTTACAAGCATCACAACCTGCAACCATGACGGGCAAGCTCAATTACAGTCATAACTTGAGGACTACGTGTAGGGTATTTATAGCACTGGAAATTGTAAGATGATTGTAGTTTGTAGTTCTCTTATGCCCTCCTGTTTTTCAATCAGTAGTCTTGGAAACAGCAGAATGGTCAAAATAGAATTTATCCATCTTTCTGCTCAACTGATGCTAAGTGACTTGCCCATGCTGGCCTGTTCTTAAACATTACTCAAAAACATGGAACAGGTAATATAGGAATAATTATTGGTGTGAAATGACCAGCTTTGATCTTCTGAAAATACTGCCTTCAGCTGTTGGCTTCTGGGCAGGGAAGGCTCCCTGATTTTTAGTTTTACCTCAGAAATCTCAGGCCTGCACAACTGCTGCTTTCGCTGACCAAATGCTTCTGCACTGCTAATGTTCACTGTTCCCTAACATAATTGTGCAGGTTTGCTTTTTACCTTTTTAAAAAATGCTTTGGATGCTGATATTTTCATACTTTCAAATGTTTCATATGAAGAATTTCCAAAGGAAAAAAATGCAACTCTTGGATTAGTAGTAGCAGCAACTGCTCTCAAGCATCTTTAATCCCCTCCCTCCACCCACCCACATACTCCTTTTGCATGACATAGATATTCTGCTCCATGGTGAAGCTACAAATTGGCCAACATATTTTCTAGGCCAATTTTTAGAACCTATAGGCACCCTGGGATTGGGAAATGGAGATGGTATACACAACTATTCACAGCAGGAAAACTGCTTTGCAAAATTTGAGGGAGATGGTCCTGACAGGGGGGAAGGGAGAGAAGGAAAATCATTTCAAAAAGGAACAGATCCCTGTGGACTGCAATAAAAGTTTGGGAGACTTGAGATTACCTGTAACTCATTCAGTTGTCTCTATAACCAGTATCTAGAATAAATGATACATCTTTCCATAAAGCAACCAATGCTAATATGAAAATATTGCCAATGTCCAGTTTTGTACCAAGAACTCTTTGGAATTTCACCCATGTTCAACATGAACACCAACGATCTGAAAAGGCAAACAGTGTACCGTAGGCAGGCAAGGCATTTGTTTTTCGCTGTTTTAATTCCCAAATGCACATGCAAAAGACATCAGCACAACACAACAGAGGATCACAACAGGCATGGAAAGGTGAGATTCTTCTTTTCAGCAGGCATGACATCTGGAGAGCACGGATGGCTGTGTGCTTGCTTCACAAGAAATCCTTTTCAAAACTCACTGTACTCAAACCTAGTGCAAATATCTCTGGAGGAAGCTACAGCTGTATAAACATACACAGAGGGCAAGATTCATCTGGCTGTTCCATGCACGACACAATAGTTTCATGCTTTCAGTTCTGTGTCTTGGGAAGGATGTCTTTCGGGTATGCATACAGTAGTGTTTTCATGTCAAGTGTTAACTCCTGGTAACTGCCTGGACAGGCCCTGCAATTTTCTTAGAAAAGTTTTCTGGAGGTGGAGTGTCCCTTGCCTATTTCCTAGGACTAAGGGACTGGTCCAAGATCTCCTTAGCTAACTTCATGCCCAAGGCAGGACTTGACCTCAACCTCCCAGTTTCTAGCCTGTTGCCTTAACCAGTGTGCTGATATGGCCTTTCAACTGTACTAAGCATTGTAATCCTGTATCTGTGTATGAGAGCTTGTCCCATTTCAACCTTTTCTAGAAAGATGCAAATCACAAGCACTTTGATCCTCAACCACAAATACAGGTAGTCCTTAACTTACAATGGTTTGTTTAGTGACCATCCAAAGTTACAACGGCATTGGAAAAAAGTGACTTATGACCATATTTCATACTTACAACCATTGTGGTCTCCCCGTGGTCATGTGATCAAAATTCAGATGCTTAGCAACTGACTCATATTTATGACAGTTGCAGTGTCCTGGGGTCATGTGGTCACCTTCTCTGACCTTCTGACAAGCAATGGGGAAGCCAGATTCGCTTAACAACCATGTGACTAACTTAACAACTGCAGTGATTCCCTTCACAAATGTGGCCAGAAAAGTCGTAAAAAGGGGCGAAACCCACTTAACAAATTTCTCACTTAGCAATATAATTTCTGGGTTCAGTTGCAGTCACAAATTGAGGACTACCTGTTTCCTGTGTTTGCCAGGCACAGTCCCAGGATAGCTTTGGGATTGTAAAGGAATAAGGACTGAGAGGCTATATAGGTGCGATTTCATATAGAAAAATAAATTTGGGAAAAAAGTGTGAAGGACAGATAATTGGAAGTCCTGGGTTAAGGACACAATGATGGCTAAATTAGGTCTTTCTGTGATTGTGTCATTTTTAATCCAAAGCCAGGTTCTGTGCTTACAGAATGGTGTAATATAGACTTTTATTTTTTATAATACAGGTGCTATTGCATAGTGACTGCCCTGTGTAGTGGCTGTTTGAGGTTATGATGGTGCTGAAAGAGTAATTGTACAATTGGTCCTTGCACTTAAAACTACAAGTTGCAGTATCCCAATAGTCACATAATTGAGATTAGGATGCTCCCAACTGGCTGGCATTTACAACCGTTGCAGTGTCTCATGGTCATGTGATCACCATTTGAACCGTTCATGGAAGGTTCCCAAGAAGCAGGGTCAATGGAGATGCCTGCAGTGGAATCATCAGTTGTGGTCACATGTCTATGAAAAGAGCCTCAGTCAGCCAGGCCATGGTTGTCCCACAGGTGCTTTTTTCAAGAGGCAACTGGACTTTCTGGTTTTTCTTGTGAAGACATTTCAAAGAAAAACCAGAAAGTCCAGTTGCCTCTTGAAAAAAGCACCTGTGGGATTGCAGTCACATGATGTCTCGCTTAACAACCACATCGCTTAGTGGTGGAGTTGCCTGACCCATTTATCATTAAGTGTGGATTACCTGTATGCTTCCCTTCCTCCTCTCAGATGTAACTGTGCCTGTGTACGTAGCAGATGCTGGCACACACTGAATGACTAGAAGGTACAACAGACGGTTTGCTTTGTTCAGCTGTCCAGTAAGATCAACTACAGTAGAAGAAATAGTGAACAATTGTGACTTGGCCCAGTGCCCTGTTAAATATTTTAAGAGAGGGATAAGCAGTTGTGATGCCTTCTGGACAGTTTTTCACTGTAATGTCTGCAGTAATGTCTGTTACTGGTTGAAAGTGACTTGAGTTAAAAGTTCAAAACAGGGCAGAGGATATGCATTGAAAAAGAACCTTTTGTAACAAATTCATACAGCAGTCTTTCCCACCCCAGCCCTTCCTATATAATGATGTCCTTAGGATCTCCATTTGAATGAGCTGCTGGTTAACATTGTTATGCGCGCCATTGACTTTTAGGCTGTCCATCATTGAACTTGGTGGTGAACCTGAGTGACAGAAGTCTGCTTTTTAGAAAATCATTTTAGCCAAACCCATTTGTTCTATATCAGATTCCCTCCTGGTGTATTACAGAGCTTTATGTTATATTGATGTGCGGTAACTCATCAGCAGTAAATGCACTTCCACCCTCTTCATAGATTTGCAGAATGTAAAAAAGTGGCCTAGAAGTCCAGGAGATAAGTGTGTCCTTTTGGGGGCCCAGGAGCAAAGCATGCCCTTTGGGTGTATGTGTCCCTTATTGATGATCCAGAATTGCATGCTACAGTGGCAAAAAGAAAGCATTACTATGATGTCTGCGGAGCTGTTTTGACCAACAAAAGGATATCACAGGCTATCTTGCATGAAGTCTTCAGCTAGGGTCAGATGGTCAATCTGTGGCTGAGAAACAACCAAGAGATCAGGGCGTTTCAGTCATATTCATAGGAAGAACATCCTTAGCATCAGCCTAAGGAGCCCATTCAGAACAGTTGAGCTATTCTGCATAGCTTTCAACAATGTCTTTCACCGGGTGCCAAGTTTTAAAATTCTTTCGGATCAAGGAGGCGCAGCATTGGTTGGGAAGTCTTAGTACCACAGGAAAACTGAACAAGAAAGATGGGTGTGGAGGTATAGTTTTCAGTGTTGCAGAAAGTTATATCAAAGTGATAAATGAGAAAGGGCAACAGTCCAAGACTTACTCAGGCATGAAGCATTGCTGAATTGTAGCAAGAGAAATTTATGGAGGGTCCTAAAATATTCTGGGCAGAAACCTGTGCAGTACACATTGAGTACCATAGTTTTCCATCTATCTCAGGAGGGGAAATCTGTAGCCTCCCAGACATTTTTAAACTTTATCATGTGCCTCATAACATATCATTGACCATGGGTTGTTTTTTTTTAGCCTATTAGAGTCAAATGACATCCATAGTTCCCCATGTTATCTGCCCTTAATCTAGGCCATTTCTCAGTAGTCCATAGAACTTGGAGGAGGTATGATACTATAACAATGATAAACTATTTCATTTTTCAAGAAGAACCCTCTAAATTTCAGTTCTGGGAGGAGGCTGAGATTTTGAGCTCAGAACTTCACTCTCGTTACCGAATTAGAAATCCCAGAATTTTTAATCTGTTGACAAGCCCTAGCAGTTCATATGACCTAACTGACATTTTTAATGTCAAAGTATTCTTATGATATACTTAGTTTAGGAGATTTGTTTTCTTCATGGTTAATCTGTACATTAGCAAATTCCAGAGAAGGGAATTTTCCATATCAATAAAAATTGAGGAAAAAGCACCCCCAAAGCACGGAAACCTTACCATGAGCTAGACCTCCTGCTTTTGTGCTTGGTGCATCAACTAGGTGTAATGCCCTGCAGTTTAAACACAAAGAACACGATGCTAGACGTACAGCTACACAATATGAAACTGCCCATCAAGAGGACATTGGGTGAGGGGACGGGAAAGGCAGTATAGCAAGGTCCTCCCTGGTTCAATTCTCATTTCCCCAGGAATAATCGCGCACAGGCCTGACAGCCTCACATGCCTTATTAGTGTTACGGGGTCCAAAGAGTTCTGCCCGATGGATTGGTCTTGCCCCTCCATGCCATTCACCCCCTTCTACACCCAGCGCGGCTCATATCAGGTGGAAGAACCAAGGGTCAGGAGGTGAAGTAGGAGTTTTGCATGGAGTACAGCCTATCGATAGGATTGCCCACTCGAGTTTGCAGGAGGTTGGCCTCAGCCGCAGACAGCAGGCAATCACCCAAATGGCCAATCGTGTCGCTGTCCATGTCATGGAAAACACCTTCCGAATCTAAATTGAAAAGGAAAGGAAGATGAAGGTCCTCAAGCTAGAGTAAATCAAACTCCTCTCTGGGAGAGAAACAGGATTGGTCAGAAAATACAACCACCCCCAGATTCTTGTAGCTCTCCAATTAGTATGGCATCATGGAATCTTCTGGTCTGTAATTCTTTGCTCCAACTTAATGATGACTCAAGGAAAGGAACCAACTCCCCACTTTCACTGAGAAGGTTGGTAGCTGCTACTATATCTCACTGTTGAACTAGCTAACACCATACAGGAGAACTAGTGAGAGCAAAAGATTGCCTAGGACAGCCACAGCCTATCTCTTTGCTCCTTTTCCTCTCGTGTTCAAGGCCAATGCAAAAGCACCATTTTTAATGTTGGGTAAATGAATGCACACAATTATGTATGGTATGCATTACAATTCACTACACAGTAGATGTTCATAGCCTTTGAAGGGAGAGAGAAGAAATAGAAACAGCAAATGGGACTGATGATGGCTCCCTTCCTGTTGTGGGGAGACCTATGCAATGACATTTAAAATAGCGCTGGCAAGAAACAAAAGCATGTTGCAGGTATATCAGAACAAGGTGATGCAATGGTTGGATATCTGAAAGGGAGAAACTGAAGGGATTTGAGGAAGATGAGCTCACCATATGGATGAAGATGATCTCCGGGCAACTGGGGTGGGGTGAGTCCTTGCCGGTACAAGTCTGTGCTGTAGCTATTCTGATCCAAGGGAAGCAGCTGCTGCTGGGCAATCCTGGAGTAGGGTACCATGAGCCCATCTATTCCATGCACACTGGCACTATCTATTGAGCAATTGCCGAAGCAATCAGAAAGAAGGTGCAAAACATGGCTAAGAGATGTTGACAACAATAATACTTTTTATAGAGAACAATGAACAACAATCGAAATTACTTTCTCCAAGATCAGATGAGACTTATTGGGTGGATGTGTAGTACTTGATGTTCCTTTCTTAAGCTAGCAAATGGAGGAAAACGAATAGAAGACAACTATGGATTTAGCGGAACATAGGTTATAACAACTAAAATGATGGCTCAATACTTCTTAAGTACTTCAATACTTCTATACCTGGCTGTATAGAAAATAGGAATTGCTTTTATAGTGCTCTCTTGATAGCAGGAATTTCATTTTTATTTATTCTTAAGTATGTTTCTGGCTTTTCACTTTTCAGATAAACATTTGGTGTGAGTGAGCAAAAACTTCTAAGTGCTTAGAAACCAAATGTAGCTTTGGACACGGATTTGATAAAAACATGTCTGCATTCAATGTGGATGTACTCTTAACTGTCATGGAGTTTCACAGGGAATTATGGGGGCAATAGGCCTCTCCCGAACAGAAGCACCAATTAAAAAAAACCCTATATAATTCCCAGGTTGCAGGAAGGTTAGTGAAAACTGGAAACAAGCCTGTAGACTTCTTGTTCTTCTATTCAGTCATTGCAAACTCTGTTTAACTGAAATAAAGAGATCTGATTGCATGAACCAGGTTCTACACAATCATTAGAGGTTATCAAATCTGTGTAAACTTTGTACATGTTAGTACCAGTGGTGAGATTCAAATAATTTAACAACTGGTTCTCTAATGACCAGCTGAACCAGCAATTCTCCAAACTGCTTAGAAAGTTAACAACCGGTTCTAACGAATAGGTGCGAACTGGTTGAATCCTACCTTTGGTTGGTACCCATTGTTCTCCTATTTAATGTTTGCTATACCTTACTCTTCTTTTAAGAGCAAGAATTATCGAGCCAGTATTGTTTCCTATTAGTTAGCTGCCTGTTCTGCATTGGAAACTGTAACATAACTGAACTGTGAAGACATTTTTTGAATATTAAAAATTGTTTGCCGGAAAAAAAGATTGTTAGATCTTATCACAGCAAGGAGATATTGGAGTAAAATTTTTCTCTTTGCTTTATAAGTAGTTCTTGACTTATAACTATTTATTTAATAGCTGTTCAAAGTTACAGTGGCACTGAAAAAAAAGTGAAAAAGGTCTTCGTGCTTACAATCAACACAGCATCCTCATAGTCAAAACTCATGGTGATCAAAATTCAGGAACTTGGCAACAGGCATGTATCTATGATAGTTTTAAGGTCACAGAGTTCTGTGTGATCACCATTTGCCATCTTCCCAGCTGGCTTCCAATAAGCATAGTGCTAGTTCCCTTACCCCCACCTTTTCAGGATATCCCCAATATGAAATGTTAGCATGTCATTCTTTATTTGTGTGTGAAAATTAGATTAAAATAACGCTTCTAAGGCCTCAAATCTATTTTATTCAATTTTAATTCTTAGATATCTTCCTTGCCTTCCACACACAGACTTTTAACATGTGACAAACTCTCTGTGCAAAAAAATATATCCAAAATATATGTAACCCTCCAGAAAAAGATGCAGGTAGTCTTTGACTTTCAACAGTTCATTTAGTGACCATTTGAAGTTAAAATGGCACTGAAGAAAATGACTTATGGTCATTTTTCATACTTATGACCATTGCAACATCCCTTTGATAATGCAATTTACATTTGGATGCTTGATTACCCTTATGACAGTTCCCAGAGTCATGTGATCATCTTTTATGACCTTCTGACAAACAAAGTCAATGGGAAAGCCAGATTCACTTAAAAACCGTGTTACTAATTTAACAACTACAGTGATTCACTTAACAAATATGGCAAGAAAAGTCATGGGGGGCCCCAAAACCCACTTAACAAATTTTTCACTTAGCAACATAAATGTTGGACTCAGTTGTAGTCATCAGTTTGAGGACTATCTGTACTTATCAATCCCGATAAACTAGATACCTTGATCCCAAATAGAATTGTGCAAGAGTTGTATTGCAGCTATATACCCAACAAGACAGACACAGATTACAGAGAATAATCAGAATTGCAGAAAAAACAATTACTATCACCCTGCCTTCCATTGAGGACCTGTATACTGCATGAGTCAAAAAGAGGGCTGGGAAAATATTTAAGGACAGTCACATCCTGGACATGGATTGTTTTAACTCCTACCCTCAAAATGGTGCTATAGGGCATTGCACACAAGAACGGCTAGACATAAGAACAGCTTTTTCCCGAACTCCATCACTCTGCTAAACAAATAATTCCCTCAACACTGTCTAACTATTAAGTCTGCATTACTATTCTCATCGTTCCATCCCCCATCCACTCCACTCCACTATGACTATAACTTGTTGCTTGTATCCTTAGGATTTATATTGATTGTTTCCTAGTATGATTTGACTGCTTATTTGTACCCCATGACTATCATTAAGTGTTGTATCCTATGATTCCTGCCATATGTACTGTTTCCTTTAATGTACACTGAGAGCATATGCACTGAAGACAAATTCCTTGTGTGTCCAATCACACTTGACCAATAAAGAATTCTATTCTATTCATATTTGAGTTAAGTACTGTAGTTAACATAGCTGTTCTGGTGAGTTTGTTTTATTTTCTCAGATGGACTGTGTGAAATTAGGAGTGGGAGCAGTGGCATTTTTTAAAGTAGATTCTGGAAACTGGGGTTTTGTACATGTACATCTGAACACGAAGTGGGATGAAGCCCTGTAGATGCCAAAGGAAGCTTTTCAGGAATACTTGGGCTCCAGAGCATCATGTGCTAGATTAGATCCCTTCTCCAAAAGATGTAATGAAATTTGTAATTCAAAACCCCTTCCTGCCAGTTTATAAAATATCTATTTTAGGTGCACATGTATTAGCCCTTCAAAGTAATCTATACAAGAAGCATGACCAGAAGCCATGAGCACTATTTTTATTGTAAGATTACATTAAACTGAATCTTGCAAAACTGAAAGTATTTCTCCCCTCCTCTCTTTATACTCTCCAGAACAACTAAGGAAGGTTCCATCTGAAATGCTTCACGTGTTTCCCCCATCTGTGGATTCAGTTATTTTTTATCGGACCTTTGTCTAAAGTGCATGCCTGTCTCTCACCTCCCATCACAAAATACTTTTTAAAATGCAGGGTTTAAAAAAAACCATTGAAAAATGTGTATTTGAAATAACAAAATCGGTAGTATATAAAGAAAACCAATATAAAATGTGCTACCGATGGTATCTTGCCCCATCAAGACTT
>JAEANM010028605.1:0-10334 GCA_017656035.1 Myanophis thanlyinensis
AGCAGGATTCTCCCGCTCTCTTTATTATAATTGACAAACTGCTTGTCTCCAAGCATACCATATATGGGTACAGAACAAGTAAATTAAGTTTGCTTGTGGTTGTTCGAAGTTTATGGCAGCTAATCTGAAGCAAAGGGAATCAAAAGCAGGTGAAGTGAAAGCAATATCTGTATTCCCCAGAGAAGGAAAGGAAAGAATGGGAAGATTAGGCTACAGGGCTAAAGTGAAGGGAGCATCAATGATATTTCCTTTTCCACCAAGAATATGATAATATTGAATCCCAGGCATCCTTCAAAAGAAAGTATATGTAAAGTACTACCTGAATTTCAGAGCTTCTTACGCTGGGTTCACACAGTGCATTGAACAGCAATAATAACAACACTTCTTATTTTGTTCACAATCGTGATCTGTCTGGCACCTATCAGGTTCAGGTTGAACACAGTTGCAATAATTGATTGGACACACACCCGGTTTCTGTTGGTCTGGATGTTCTGGTAATAGAAGAGGACAGTACAGGAGGAAAAAAGTGGAATCAATCAATATGTATTACTCTCTCTCTCCTGTCTGTCTGTTTGTCTGTCTTTCCCCCCCCCCCAGGTTTTTTATTTTTTACAAACATATTTTTTACAAACATATTTTTATTTTTTACAAACAGTATGGAACCTGAGTGTCATACATTTTGGTGCAAAACATTTTGGTAATATTAATCACATTTATTACAATTAATAGTCTTATATAATTCTAATAATAATACACATATTTATGTAATTATAATCTTCCAATATTTAGTTATTCAAGATTTTATTATGTCATTTTTATGTCAATCCCCATGTCATACTTTCTAATACAGAGTATTGATCACATTTATTACATTTAACAAGTTTATAGAATTCTAATATATTCTAATATTCATTTAGTTATTCAGTATTGCAAAGTATCATTTTTATGCCAGTCACCATTCTACATGTCATACATTTTACTGCAAGTAGGATATTATTAATCACATTTATTACATTTCACAAGCTTATATAATTCAAATGATAGTGTACATATTCATATTAAGTTATAATTTTCCATTAACTGGTTCTTCAATGCTTCAATGTATTTTTGTATCAACGTATTACTTAAACATACTTAAGAATGCCTTTATTCAAATTTTAATTTCTCCCTTTTATTTCTCCTTATATCAAATTGTGTATTTTAATCCCCCTCACTAGTCTCCATCCTTATTCTAACTTCTAGTTATGCCACTGCTATATTTAACATATTACGGTACTTTTCTAACCATCGTCTTACCCACTTTAAAGTTTTATTTTTTTTTTAGCTTGACTCCCATATTCTTCTTTTTGATCCATATTTCTATCTACATCCACCTCTTGACTGTTCATTTTAAGCATTTCTCCCTTCTCTACCCATTTCCATTATCTAATTTCCAAAATATCTACTCTTGCCCCTATCTTTCTTCCAGACAGAGCTCCTGTTTCTTTGGTTCAATTCCCTTAAATACTCTCCCCTTGGCTTGTTTCATTCATCCTTATTATATTTGGTATTATCTCTTGTCATTTTGTTCTATTAGTTCATTCAATTGTTCTATTTTTACAACTACTTTTTGGGTTGCTCCTCCTCTTCCTGGGCATCTTGATCACTCATTATCCTTTATATTATATTTCCCATCTTTTCATCTTTGCATTCCATTCAATTCATCATTTCCTTATAAATTTGTTGCCAATAGCTCCCTTGTACTTTGGATTATCGATGCCATCTCCTCTGGTATCTTTTTATCAATTTTTTAAAAACAGAATTCAAAACAAAAACATTTTCTCAACAGGAAGGATTCTTATAATTAATTCCAAAATCTTGTTTTAAATTCATCTGGATCTTTAATCCATTACTTTCCAAAATCAAAGTTCTAATCACCCCTTTGCTGTTTATTTCAAAAGTAAAAAATTAGTCTTTTAAACATGTATTTAAAATTTCTTTCACTTACTAAGTATTGCTGAAAACTCATCTGGTGCTATAAAACTTGTCAATTCAAAGGTTCCTAATAACAGAAAAAGAGTTAACAAGCAATATTAGAAAGTGATTAGAAAAGGAAGTATACAAATCCAGTCTCCTTTTACAAAGGATAAAACCATCGTTTCAGGGAGATGGTATTCCTTCAACTCCCAAAACTGCAGCATTTTTAAAGAGATCTGAGACAAAAGATGGGAGACACAACAAATCTCACTAGACTGAACTTTTAGTAGGTTTGAAAAATAAAATCTTTATAACCAGAAGCATTGCTGAATTCATTCTGGATTTTAAACGTCTACATATTTCTGTACCCAGACTGTTCGCATAGAAGGCCTTTATATTAAATAGTAAATCATCTTCAGTATTAATTAGCCTATTATTTTAAAAATATATAGCTTTTATTAAGTTGTTCCATATAACATTAACTGAGAGTGTACTGCCTTCCTCATGTAGCATAGTATTGACAGGGATTTTTAAAAAGAAAACAATTTCAGGGACCAAATTTGCTGTCACTTTTTATTTTAAAACAACTATATAATCTGTGTCCCTCAGAACCACTTAAATTACAATTCAACGGTAATATTTGGAGAATATAAACTATTATATGAATCAGGGCTGTCCAATCTTGGCAACTTTAAGAGTTGTGGACTTCAGTTCCCAGAATTCCAGTGTTGGTCACTGTGGAATTCTGGGAGTTGAAGTCTGCAGATCTTAACTTATCAAGATTGTACACCTCCGATATAAATTGTCAGTATGTTCATGAAAATACCGACTCTTTAATTACACCCACCTTTCAGGTCTATCTATCCATAGCATAATACTGTAATCCCCACCCTTGTGAAGCTTTAGCTATTCCACAGTTCTAATAAAACACACTTAAAAGATCTGTTCTGAAAACAAATTTGCCTTTTAAGTGATAATTACCACCTTAAACAAGATCCCTTGCCCTTAAACCAGGTATGACCAACTGGCAGCCCTGGATACCTAGTAATGCAGTCCCATATCATAAAAAAATAAAGTATATATCTATATATATATATAATTTATACAGCTAGTCCTTGACATACAATTTGCTTAGTGATCCTTCAAATTTACAATGGCATTGAAAAAAGTGATGTGACCATTTCACATAACTGCTGCAGCATCCCCATGGTCACGTGATCAGAATTCGGATGATTGGCAACTGGTTCATATATTTATGACGTTGCAGTCCCTGGATCACGTGATCACTTCTTGCAACCTTCTTGTCAATAGGGAAGCCAGATTCAGATTTAGCAACTGTGTTACTTAATGACTGCAGTGATTAGCTTAACAACTGTGGCAAGGAAAGTTGTAAAATGGGGCACAACTCACTTAACAATTGTCTCATTTACCAACAAAAACGCTGGGCTCGACTGTGGTCGTAAGTCAAGGACCAGTTGTATGCAGCCCGAGACAATTATTCTTCATCCAGACAACCCAAAAGGTTGGACACACCTGCTCTAAATCTTGCAGTAATCCATTTATATGTCTATAAGAGAAAAAAAAAACACATGAAAAGCCAAGCCTGTTGTCTTCTGGGAAGTGGAATTGGGAGGAGGCCATCTCTGTCATGCCCAGAGGGATATCAAACCATCATGAGTCATTCCTGCCCAGGGGCAACACCTAGTTGTGACATCTTGGCCGTTCTTGAAATGTGTCCAGAGAAGGAAGTGAATAAGGAAGGATGGGGCCAACCCTAACCTCTAATTTTAGATCTAGAACGAATTTAAGATGTCACTGAGTCATCTCTCAATCAGCTTCCAGTCTAACAAATTACCTTGTATTTGTCCTGAGGGTGAAGGGACAAAGGCTGGGCTATATTAAGCCAGAAGGCTTAACACGCAGCAAACAAATTAGGGAAGCCTCTTTTGAGATGGGTTCAGGAGGTCAAGGCCATGAAATCTTCAGACTCTGGAGGAGACTGGTGGGATGGATTTATAGTAATGTATATCAATGACAATCTGGGTGGGACAGCTGTACAAATTCAAACAAACAATGCTGAGAAGACCACCTGAGGCCTTGAAGGAAAGAATCTCAGTATTAGGAGTAACTATGGCCAAGGCTATGTAGCACATCCAAGCAATAACCTTCAACTGCTGCTCCACAATTACTACACACTAAAAATACCTCTCAATATGGAGTCTGTACAACCACTAATAGATGCGTCCTCCAGGTTTTTATCTTACTTGAGGTTGGGCAACTATGGTAACTTTACGCCTAGTGGACTTCAACTCCCAGAATTCCTCAGCCCACCCTCATCTACATAACTCAATTTTAACCCCCTACCTTTTCGGGAATTGAAGTCCAACACAAATGGGGAGCACATGGTTGAGGGAGGACAACCTACACACTCTTTTGTATCCATACCCTCAGACAGGCATTATGTAAACTGATGGAGAAATGACTGTATTCAAACTCCAATTTTAATTTTTGTTTATTATATTCAAACACGTTAAATTTCAATTCCCTGTTCTTTAAACAATGGCAGCTGCGCTGCTGAATAAACAAGTACAATATAGAGACTTCTTTGGAAAAAATACTCATGCGATATTGCACATTTAAGTTTCTCTGCATTTTTTCTTCTGGTATTTGTTGGCAATGCAGCCATATAGAAAATACTTCTGTTATGTACAGATATTTATGAAGGAGAGGTGGGGGGAGTCCCTGGAACAGGACACATGGAGGGAAGAAAAGTGGGGAATCGGAGGACATGGCAGAAAAGGGAGGGACTATTTGATTTTGGCAAAGGAATCTTGGCTCATGATAGCGCAGGAAAAACACACACGCACACGCACACACACAAACAGGATTTTCGGGGGAGTACTTCGGACCCGTTTTCCCTTGGAATTACTTCTAGCCCTCAGTTTCACTTTGAAGTACTTCTAGCCCTCAGTTTTAACATTGAAAGTATTGGATTGCATGCGTGCAAGGAAGCGAAATATGGGACAGCCACTAAGCTGGATCTCCAGATTTCTTCTGGGAGACAAATGGTACTCAGGGAGCTAGAAAAATGGAAGGTCAAGGAGGCACAGCTGCTGGAGAATCAGGAGTGAAGACTGGCAATTCATGTCACCGTGTCAAGAGTGGGTTTTGGCTATGGTCTCCCTTATTGGCTTCAAACCTCACGGCGATAGTGTTGGCAGAAGGCTACGGTCCAAATGGTGGAAGGGAGGGAGGGAGGGAGAGGCAGGTTTCCTTTGGCCTGAGTTAGAAAGCCCAGGTACAATTCTGAAAAACCCACCTCACTTTATAGACATTCAAATCTCACGGGGAGGGGACAATGCCATCTTTGCACCTGAGTATTAAGGTGCAAAGAGAAAAGAACAGAACCTCCACAGTGTTGCTGCCTCTCTCACCCCCACCACCGACATTCATCCTCACAGGTAATCCGGCGCAACTGCCCAGCGTCCCCCGATGAACGGCCAAGAGATCTCCCATGGCTTTGGGCTGGCTAAGACTGCCGTGGGGCCCCGGCTACAATCCGACCGCTTGCAAAGACCAGCTGCCACCCTCCCCCCCGGTCCGTGAATGCTTGCCCAGTCTCTCGCAGCATTTGCTAGTCAGGATGGTGGTGCTGGTGATGGGAGAACGCTGGGACCTGCCACCTGAAGTATTTCTTCCCTCCAACGGCATGGCCACTACTGGGTAACCTTGCTCTTGGGCTGCCGATTTTAACTGTAAGGGGCACCCTAATGATCTGGTTGTCAAGAAAGCCTGGTTAATCCCATCTCCACACAGCAAGAATGGTGGCCGTCCCACTCCTAGGGGCTCCCACAGAAAGACTGGTTCCTTTCATTCCTACATCCCTCGTTCCCTGGAGGAAAAGCAACAGAGCAAAGAGTATCACTGAAGGAAGCCACAAAATAAAATAAACACTGTCCCTGGGAAAAACTTCTGGGGAAAACAGTATAGTGGGTGGTGCCTTATTTGGCCGAGCCTCAGAGCAGCCCGTGTGTTTGGAGTGTCTGGGTGGTGACAGGAAGCGGAGCACCCCTGTCCTTGTCTATTTCTTCCTGTCCCTGATCAGGATCTTGGTACATGTCGTGGTGGGGTGTGTGGAAGAAGGTCCCTGCTTCACAGAGGAACCAGGGTTGTGTGTGTGGGAGGGATGTGGGACGGTGACAGCAGCCGGTGGTCACTTGGAGAGCTTGCTGATCACACGAATAAGAGCGGCGTTTTCATCTTTAAGACGCTGGTTGTCAGCCTTCAAATCCGAAAGAGCCTGTGAGGGGAGAGACAGATACGAAGTCAAACTCCCGAGGCCACCTCTTTCGGTAAGTCCTTGACTTACAACCATTCTTTTAATGATTGTACTACAGCACTGAAATAGGACCGCTTTTCACATTTACCACCGTCGGGGCATCCCCATGGTCATGCAATCGAAATTTGGATGCTGGCCTGTATTTATGATGGTTACGGTAATGTGGGGGGGGGGGGGGTGTCACGTGATCCCTCTTTGGCAACCTTCTGACAAGCAAAGTCAATGGGGAAGCCACTTAATGACCGTGGTACTAACTTAGCAACTGAAGTAATTCTCTTAACGGTGGCAAGAAAGGTCGTAAAATGGGGCAAGGCTCACTTAACAACGGTCCTATTTAGCAACAGAAATTTTGTGCTCAATCGTGGTGGTAAGCCAAGGACTACCTTGTATTGCAAACTTATTTCCTCCCTGCCACCTCCTCCTTTTCCTGGCTCCCAGCCAGGCTCCCATTCAACCAGAGCAGTGGCTCCTTCAACAAGAGAAGAATCACCTTCAATTCTTCCTCCAGCTCAGCGGCTTTCCTTTCCAAAGCTCGACGCTCCTGATTTGGGACAGGTGGGACAAAGAGATGAAGTGTGAGTGGATGCAGAAAAGGAATCCTAAGCATGCATTTGTGCCAAGTATGAAGAAATCAACCTCTATAGAATAAAACTGGGTAAAAGTTGAATGTGGTGCAGTTTAGAATTCCTACATATATACTACATATATACTGTATACTACATATACTACATATATAGTGGTCATTTTTTGTAACATAGGGGGAGATACCCAGGAACTCCTCTCCTTCTAGAGGAGATAGAAATAATCTAGATTAAAAGTGTACATGCTTGCCTTGAAATCCCAGCCTTTAGGACACTGGTGGCGAACCTTTTACTTACTGAGTGCCAAAAAGTATGTGCTTTGCGCGTGCCATCCACACTTGTGTGCAGTTCCTCCACATATATACACTGCATGTGCAACAGCACCATCTGCGCATGCATGCAGCTTTTGCACATGCAATGCATGCATGCTGCACACAGGCACTCACGCACACATGAGCAATCGCGTGTGCATGCGGAGAGCTCTGAAGACCAGCTGGCTTTCCTGCAGCAATCATGCGCATGCACAGTGGAGGCCCAAAGACCAAATGGGTCTCTGCAATCGCACCTGTGTGCATGCGCAATTGCATGTGCATGCTCAGCTGGAAGTAAGTTGGCTGACAGCTTGTGTGCCTAGCAAGATGGCTCTGTGTGCCATCTGTGGCACCCATGGCCATAGGTTCACCATCACGGCTTTAGGAGATGTAAAAATGTCCAGTCAGTCAGTGTCCCCTACTCAACAGCGTTTGCCTAACTGACAGGCTTGTCCCAAAAAGTAGAATGCACCTGTTTGATAGATCAGCTTTGGCAATGCTGGAGAGGGAAAGGAATAAGGAGGGAAGAACAAATACTTACAAATCTTTCTAGTTCTAGAAGAGCTGGCCGTTCAGCAAAGCGCTCCTGCCTCTGGCGAAGACAGACAACAAAAAATAAATATAAAAATAAAAATAATTTCTGTGCTTACTTTTTTACCATTTACTGTATGGCTTATTTTATCAGATCTCCCCTTTGCAGATCTGAAGACAGGATGTGACTGATAAAAAAAACCATACAATACAGCAATAAACTGACCTAGAGAAGACAGGAACACGAACCTGAGGGACAGAAATAGTTTATCATTTGGGGAGGGGATTGTACAGATGGGGGGTGGGGGGATTTCCAAAATCCAAAAATGCACCTCATCTGAAGACCACACTCTACCATCAAGTTCGTAGATGGAAAGACTGGATCAGTGTTGTCTGGATTAGAAGGAGGGCTACGCATGCATTTTTAGCAAACCATCTTACATCTTTATCAATTCGGTCACTTTCTTGAGATACCCACAGGTGAACCAGAACGGCAAATACTGGGAGAAACAGCAGCCAATCCAAGATCACTCCGCATAATAGGTGTTTTGTTTGTTTTTTTAAAATTTGTTCCAGATTAATTGCAAAGATGGAAACCTAAAGCAAATACACACTAAGGCTATTGTATTTTATTTACCTTTTACGTTTTAACTTTGTTAACCTTTCATTCTGGAAGTCAAGGAATGTAATGGTATGTGGGAATGATGAGGGGGTGGAGAAATGTTGCCCAGAGAGAATAGTCAGATAAGAGGGAGCATAGCTCACAGATGTATAATGAGAAGATCAAGAAGCTTAATGGGGATCCTCCCTAAATTAACAAAGGTAACGGCAGGAGAATTATACTTTCAGATTTGCAAAGACTCTGTAAACACAGCTTTACAATTCAACAGAATTAGATTATCTGGGCTGTTTCCTTTCTGGTCTACCTTAGAGGAGGTGTATGTGGTGCTCCATCCTCCCATTTTCGCCCACAACAGCAGCCCTGAGAGGTAGAAAGCAAGAGGCCGCGAGTTCAAATCTCAGCCATGAAAGTCAGCTGAGTGACCTTGGGCCAGTCAGTCTCTCTCCAGTCCAACTCACTTCACAGGATGGTTGTTTTAGGGGAAAATAGGAGGAAGGTGTGTTGTGTGTGTTTGCCACCTTGAGTTACTTATAAAAATAATGAAGGTAGGATATAAATAAAATAAACAAAATAACTGACCCAGATTCTTAGAGAACTCCTGTTGCATAGGGTGGACATGAGTGTCCCTACTCTTGATGCTAGACTTTTAAGCACATCACCCCACATTCTGTATCCCAATAACAATAAAGTAGGATTTGGCTCTACTTTCTCTACAGTCTTCACCAGAGTTGCATGCTGATGCTCTCAGTCCCAATATGCTTCTTCAGTCCTCCCACTCCCCCCTCCAGCTCTCCCATGACAAGCCCGCCCTGCCCTGCCCTGCCCCGCCCCGTACCTGGGTCACTCTTTCCAGCTCCAGCTTAATCTGCGTGAGTTGGAGCTGCACCTCCTGCAACTGTTCCTTCAGCTTTTCATTCTCAATCAAGAGATCTTCATACAGCTTAGAGACCCACGTGGAGGGGTGGAAATGGGGGGGGGGGGGCAGGGGAGGAGAAAAAGAAAAGAGGCAATGAGAAACATAAGCAAGTGCAAGATAGATCAGTATTCCTTGGTAGCTACTTTCTGCCTGCCCAGTGAGTGCAAAACCCTCCCTTCTCCAAGCACTAACTTTCTTGTAATAGTTTTCTGGTTCTTCTCTGCAGCCCGGCGGTGCGCTGTTTCCTCTCTGGCAGCCAGGAGGTGCTGTCCGGTTTGGCAGGAGGCTGTTCAAGTGGTCGCTGAAAAGAAGCAGCAGAGAGAGGTGGTGAGCACTGCCCTCTGCTGGTTCCTTTGCGTAACGCAAAATTCAGATCGACCGCTGGGGTACAATATTAACTTGGGAGAAAAAGACTGAAAAGGGAAACATCAAGTCCAGGGGTGCTTTAACAAAACAACAACATAGGCCAGCTTTGTGTGTTCATGCAGAAATGGGCTTCTTCTAGCCTGGGCGGAGGATGGCTGAGATTGTAGTTGACGATGAACTTAACATTTTTGGAATAAAACAAGCTTCAGGAGGGGACAAAGTGGTAGAAGCATTGGGAGGGGGGGTGCCCTCTCAAGTTCCATTTTCGTTGACAGAGCGCTGCAGGAGGCTATCACAGCCCAAAAAGGAGCTCGGGAGGGGTGCCCCCAACACAAACTGGGAGAGGCATAGTGGAAACAGTCCCAGCTGTCTCCAGGGCAGCCCCGTGGGCCAGATCTAAGCACCCTGCAGGCCAGATCTGGCCCGCAGGCTTTGAGTTTGACACCCCTGCTCTAAACACATGCCGTGTCTATTTTGGTAACATCCCTGGTCTCTAGACCCTCTGGAAGTTGTACAAGAGAGCCTTGCTCTCATGTGGCCTCTGAAAAGCATATGAGAATGGGACATCATTTCCCATACATTTTGCAAGCTACAAGGCCACATAAGGGACTTGTCCGAAGTTTCCAGGTGTCATACAATCCAGAGCTGCATTGGATAGGCATTTATTTATTAAATAATAATTTAAATAATTTATGACTTGTTCTCTTTTGTC
>JAEANM010028606.1:0-10334 GCA_017656035.1 Myanophis thanlyinensis
TATCTATCTATCTATCTATCTATCTCAAATCTCTCATCATTCATTAGTGAATGTTAGTTTTAATAATATTAAATACCCAACACCCAAGCTGAGCATGGAATGCCAGGAAAAAAGAAGTCTAATATTAACACATTTACTTGAACCTCAACTCTTCTAATATGGTCACTGTCCTATCTGCCCCTTTTTTTGATTTAGACATGATCTAGAACAGGGATATCAAACTCAAGCCCAGGGGCCGGATCCAGCCCACGGAGTACTTAGATCTGGCCCTTAGGGCTGCCCTGGAAACAGTGATGGACTGGCCTATGGTGCTTCTGCCAGCAAAAATGGGCCTCCCAAACTCTGTTTTCGACTGCCACAGCCTCTTGCAACTCTCTGCCAGTGAAAATGGAGCTTGGGAGCCTGCTTTCACTGGCAGAGCGCTCGGGCTACCACAGGCACCCCTGACAAGGGTGATGTCAAAAGCTGGCCATGCCTACCCTGTCTATTATTTATTTATTTAATTTTTGTACCGCCTCTCTCCCGAAGGACTCGAGGCGGTGTACAGCCATTTTAAAAAAAAACACAGAATAAATAACAGTTTAAAAACAAATTAAAATTTAACTAAATTGGATGGCTGATCACAATTAAAAATTTAAAACCTAATGTGAAAATTAGAAATTTAAAAATTTCTACACCCATCCTGGCCCCCTGAGGTCAAACACAACCCTGCTGCGGCCCTCAATGAAATCAAGTTTGACACCCCTGATCTAGAATAAAAGACAACAGATTCGTTGATGAATACTATATTAGTACTTTTGCTTTTAATTCCATTACAATATTTTTAGAATCCTGATTCTGAGACAAGAAACAGAGCTAGCAAAACAAGGAGAGTTGCCATTGTGGCAAAGGAACCTCTGCTGTATGAGAGGGACTCCAGCAGTTTTACCACTACAAGGAAAACCTGCACTAACAATGGATTCCTGGATGGACCAGATGATCTATCCCTGAGATCTCCTCCGCCTCCTAAATTCTATGTAAGGAGGAACAGAGCTACTGAGGATGCTATTGATATTATTAGTCAGAATTGTTGCAAAACTAAGCACCGGCCCTCTTCCAGAATCTTACCCTCTGAAGTTCAGGAGGCATTTCTAAGAAAATGTTAAACGTATCTTCACAATTATAATGTCTAAAACCTATATAATCTTGGAGCAAATGTTGCATGTCACGATTCCGCCCTCCAGACCTCACAGTCATCACATAAAACAACTCCACATACCTTTTGGGGAGCGCAACTGCTGCTCCCTACACTTAAACACTGTGAGACATGCGTGCATGTTTCATGTGTAGAGGGACACATGATGTGCAAACATCATTCATGCAGATTCAGATCACAGAGGTCTTAGTGACTACGACACCGGCACCACCCCTGGTGATTCTCAGCGTTCTAAGTCTTACCTGTGTCAGCAAGGTTACGTTATCCTTCAGAGAATTAGCAATCATTTGCTGGGTCGTATCCAAATGAGTCAGGAGCTGCCCGAATTGCATGGCTGTAACCAAGACGAACTCACATCAGTTGGAAGAAAAAAACTGTTCAGCACTAGATTGCTCCTTGGGGTAACAAGAAGCCCAAAGGCTAAGAATTATTTTTGAATCCATGATTTCAAGGCTGGTTCTTTCCCCCACCCCACCCCGCCCCCACCCTCGTTTTTTAAGTCCTCGCCATAATCCAAAACAGGCCTAAGAACTCACCTTGTTCATGCAATTGCCGTACAGCCACAAGGCGCTGCACCACTTCAGGGAGGGTGCTAGCCAGTGGGCTCCACTCCTGCACAAGTGCATACAGCTGATGAACCTAACAAGGAGAGACAGAGGAACTTCATGAACAAGGAGAGAAGTTGAGTGACAACCTGGCCCTGGCCTTGACTTTCTCAAACTCCACAACGTCTAGGTTAACAAACGCATGTAGGCATACCTGGGACAACAATTCACTGAGTTTGGCCCTCAAATCTCATGATCCGGTTGGCACTAATCAATTATTAACCAACCAACGTATACAGGTAGTCCTCGAGTCCACAACTGAGCCCAAAATGTATGTTGCTAAGTGAAACGTTTGTTAAGTCAGATTGCCTTATTTTACGACTTTTCTTGCCACAGTTGTTAAGTGAATCACTATGCTTGTTCAGTTAGTAACACAATTGTTCAGTGAATCTAGCTATGCCACTGACTTGGCTTGCCAGAAGGTCGCAAAAGGGGATCACATGACCCCAGGACATTGCAGCTGTCATAAATACGAGCCAGTTGCCAAGCGTCTGGTTTTTGATCACATGACCATGGGGATGCTGCAACTGTCGTAAGTGTGAAAAACAAAGTTACAGTGCTGCTGTAACTTTGAACGGTCACTAAACGAAGTGGTGTAAGTCGAGGATTACCTGTAGTTAGTGCATAAATTACACATATTCCGCTCTAGCGCGGGCTGAACAGTCTTCTTGTTCAGTCGTGCTTTAGTTATGATGCCATCAAGCAAAGTTCAGTTCACACAAGCACATGCTAGCCACTAAGTGCTAAGCAAACAAATGGTGCACCTGCCCTATGTGACAGCAAGCCATGTCACATGCCACTCCCTTCTCCTTTCTTAGAAATCGTACAGGCACGTAAGAGAGCAATCTCCAATTTTTATAGGCAGAATCTGAACAAGGAATCAAGGCTACTGTTTGCTCAGAGCAATGAGAAATGCTCTATTGTCTCTTGTGGAGCTGACAAAATGAACCCAGGAAACCACCAAGATCTAGAGTCATCAGGACCCAATGAGTTTTAAGCTATCGGACACAACAGATTATTAATATTTCAAGATATTAGAAACAAAATAGGACTTAGGTGTAGCTGCTGCATTGGTAACAGGCAGTACAAATACCCATGTACTTAGATTATCAGTCAGACACAAACATAGCCCTTGCTGAATGCCAGACATTTATACCAGGGCTGGGCAGGGATCCAGATTCAAAAAGCAAAATAGGTTTTGACCCAACTGTAGATGCATACCTAGTATCTGTTGGGAACCCCTTAAAACAGAGGTGAGGGACTATGGCCTCCTTATAATTTATAGACTTCCAATTCCCAGAATTCCTGAGCCAGCATGGCTGGCTCAGGAATTCTGGGAGTTGAAGTCTACGTCATAAAAGGGCCATAGTTCCCCAGCCCTGCCTTAAAATAGGAAGAGGAAGGTGTTTTAGATATATTCGCTGCCTTGAATTATTTGTAAAAATAATAAAGGTGGAGATATCCCTAGAGAAGAAAATGTAATAAAGAAAATACTATAATGTGCTGAGATGGATAGATTAACAATGAAAATTAAGGATAAGGAGGAAACAGAGTATTTTTTAACATGGGAGGCATTTTATCAATGGCTAGAAAATAGAAGCGGAAGTTAGAAATGTAAAATTGAAAATAATGTTTAATTAAATAATGTAAAGCAAATAATTAAGGATAAGCAAATATTATTACAAATATGTTTTGATGATTGTTGTTATAAATAGCATTGTTAAAATTTTTGTCATCATTATTCAAAATTGATTGTACCCAGACAATACACTGTCAATGTTAATATTGAGTTTTATGTATACCAAAGAAAAATGTATAAATAAAATATTTAAAAATAATAATAATAAAAGTGAGATACAAATAGATAAATAAAGCAAACTCTACCCATCATATTTTCTTGCTACTGAAGTCAAGGAAAATTGCTTTAAAATTTTCCTGATATGGGTTGCGATGGCCACTGAGACCACAATTGCTGTAGCTAAGCAACACAGTTATAAGATGTAGTGTCATGTGACCACAGCACTTAGCAATGGCAATTCCAGCAGCCTTGGTTACCATCACTGAGGATCTCTCATAACAGCAACATGGTGACAACATGAAAAATCACCGTCACATAATTGCGGCTTGCTGTGATGAGGCACTCATGAGCTCGATGTTGGGTACCCAGATTGAGAGCATGTGACCATAGGGATGTTGCAATCGGTGGAAATCTGAGGATCAGTCATAAGTACAAGTAGTCCTTGACTTACAACAGTTCATTTAGTGACCATTCAAAATTACAACAGCACTGAAAAATGACCTTTTTTCACCATTATGTCTGCTGTAGCATCCCCATGGCCACATGATCAAAATTCAGATACTTGACAACTGACTCATATTTATGACAATTGCAATGTCCCAGGGTCATGTGATCACCTTCTGTAACCTTCTGACAAGCAAAGTCAATGGGGAAGTCAGATTCACTTTACAACTGTGTTAATAAGTTAACAGCTGCCAGGATTCACTTAACAACTGTACAAGAAAAGTTGTAAAACAGGGCAAAATTAACAAATGTCTCATTTAGCAACAAAATTTTTGGGCTAAATTGTGATCATAATTCAAGGACTATCTATACCATTTGTTCAACACTATTGTAACTTTGAACAGTGAACGAATAGTTGTGACTTCACCTATATGTATTTTTTTTAAAGTCTGTGTATTTATCATGTGCTGTATTAGAAAGACTAAACAGAAGCTGACCTTGCTTTGGGTGTCTGCGTCCTCTACTGTGGCTTTGTGCTTGGCAATCTCATTCACTTTTCCCAAAACACTCTAGGAATGAAAACAAAAATAAAAACGGATGTTAACAGAGCATACCAGAATGCCTTGCCACAATGTCAATATCCCATCTGATAAGCCCAAATGTACTGCTTGATGGGAAACTCTAGAGAAACTTTTTCCAACTGTTTGTCCATCGGTTCCACAATACAGATCTCTGCTCTCAACTATATATTAATCTTCAAAATCCAGTAAATCAGTGTATGTTGGAAAAAAGCAATGGAACTTCATTTTTGTATATGGTAAGTGCAGCAATATTATTGTAGGCACAAAAATGGAAACATCCGGCAATACCTACAATGGAGGAATGGGCAGGGAAGATGATGGAATTTGCTGAGATGGCCAAATTAATTTCCTTGATTTAAAAAAAAGACAACGTTTACATTTATTGCTGACTGGAAACTCCTCATAAACTTTTTCCAGAAAACAGAAAAAAACCCTGAATTTATGAATTAGGGTTTAAAGATTAGATAGGATAGATAATAAAAAGAAGAGAGACGTATTGTAACTTTAGAGAAAGGGGTAAATTTATAATTGTAAGAAGTGCTGTAAAACAGACTGGAAGTCATTTCTTGTATGTGTTTTCTATTTTTCATTTACTTTTTACTTTTTTTTTTCACTTTTAGCTTTGTCTTTGATTTCCCTAGAATAAAACCCACCTGTAACCTTGCCTCCACCTGGTCCAGAGTTGCCACATCTAAGGAGTTGACTTTGGCCTGTAAGAGCTCCACGGTTTCCTAAAGATGGATGGGATTGAAGAATCTCAATCACTCAGTTGACAATACAGATAATGAAAATCTAAAGGGTCCTTTAACTGCTTACAACATCCTGGTTTATCAAATGTACCTGCAGTCTCTAGGCCTCATCTGACATTTATCTCGGTTTTCCCTTTCCTTTCAGAACCTGTTTTCTTTCTAAATATAAAGTTTTCTCTCCTGCCACTAGCTCACAATGCCTAGAAATGTCTATTATTTTGTGTCATTTTTAGAAAACAAAACAGATTGGAGGTGATGGGGAAATAATATACTTTGGAGCTGGTTTTATATATTTTTTAATCCATAGCCAGCTATGTATCATTGAGTATTTATAGCTGATAATATTGTCTGAGGTTAATGTGTCATCGTTTTTACTACTGGACTATTTTCGGCAGACACCCCCAAAACAATGACATTTATTACATTTTACTCTCATGCTAACTTCTGCATGAGATTTAAAAAAAAAAAAATACTTTGCCAGACCAAAATGCTCTTGGCAGTTTCTCTGTCCCTTTGAGTTTTGGCTTCCAAGACACATAGCCAAGTCTAGAACATCTTGCAAAGGCTAAAAATATGCGGCTCAATCATGCCTTGCTGAAATTTATCCCACCTCCCCCCAAATTTCTTCCTTTCTCCAGCCCTCCCGCTTCCAGGATTTCATACAGGCATACACGTGAGGGCTTTGTACAGCAACTATCAAACACAATATGGTTTTGAAACCATCCACGGTTATAAACCAATCTACAAGATTCCTTCCCAAAAAGCAGACACCCCATTTAATTCCTTTGAAGTCACAACAGGGTCCAAGATAAGAAGACTGGATCGATGCCTTACCATTAAGCTAGCGCCCTGCAGTCCAACAGACAGAGGATTCTAGATAGAGGGGAGGGGAAAGGGTGATTTAATACAATGCCATTCAGTTTCTAATAAGGGTATTAGTCTGCAATATAATGTTACTCCATTGTTTTAATACAGGCCAGTGTCTCTCAACCATGGCAATTTGCAACTTTAACAACATATGGAGTTCAACTCCCATGCTAGATGGGGAAATTCAGATGGCCGTGAGTAAGGCATGAGAAACTGTCAGTATGGGAACAATTTGGGGGCAATTTGATCTATAAAACAGACTGTAAAAAGATGTCGTGGCTGCCATTGCTGTTCAAACTGAATCTGTGAGACAAAGGGGACCCCTAAAAGTCACACTTGGCCTATCTGGAGTAGTGCAGCCCCATCCAGAGCCAAAGATAGCAATTCCCTGAATTTAGGAATGCCCCAAATCCTCAGCCACTCAGTCTGACTCTGAGTTGAGTCTGTTTTTCCCCCATCTAGGCCCCTACAACCTCCTTACAATGAGAGGTCGTCCTCCTATCCCACCCCACCCCCGAATTAAAATTGAACTCTAACAAGTTTTTGCTTCACCTCTGACATAACCGGATCTCAGAATTCACCTAGTAAGGCAAGTGAATAGCCCTAGAAAGACCCAAAAGAAAGCTCTTCTTCACACAATTTGTCCATTGCTGAATTTCAGCTGTTGACATACAGTGTAATATTTTCCCCTAGGCTTCTCCGCAAGAAAAAAGAAAAAAAAAAAAAAAACCTCATCTCAGGCCTAAATAATGAATAAGGCTATGGGATCATTACAACAGATTAAAACCCCCATCTTTGTCAGGCAACCTGCCACTCTACTGCCCCACCCCCATCCCGGTGTCTCTCACCTGCACATCCTGTTCACAACGAACTGACGCCTCCAACTCAGCCAGACGCTTCTCCAATTCTGCTATCTGACAGCGCGTCAAAAAAAAAAACACCATATTGAAATATTTTACTCCCCTCTTCTGATCCACAAACCTCCACTAGCTTGAAATCAAGCAGGCAAATGGCTTCTAAAGTTTTGTTTTGAACTGAGACGGGTCTTCTGGGAAGCAGGCGCTTCAGAGAACAGGATTGTTGTTCCTTTTTCATGCCCACTAAAAAAAGTGAGTTAAGGGGCCAGGCAGTGGGAACTTTGGCACAGAAATATCACTTCCAGCATCTTTTCCCAAAGATCAGGCTGAGACTCCTGTGACTGGAAGCTGTCCTTCAGCCATTTCTGGAGGAATAGCCTGGATTTCTAACAGATGAACACATCCTTCAGTGTTGAATACACTAACTTTATGGAGCTGACTAGAAATGGGATCAGCTAAGGTTCTGTTTTAAGAAGTACACAGTGCCAGCAATAAGGAAATAGCCCCAGAAATCTGGAAAGTCTGGAATTCCAGTTTCCCAACGTTACTTTTCTTCTCTAAAGTCACCTTAATATTTCAGCAGCAAGCAGAGCATCAGTGGATGTGATATCAGCCTTGCTCTGGTCTTAACAGGTTCTATGCAGAAGTAATTAGTGATTCTTGTTCCGAGATAAATTTTTGTCAATTCTTATGATTCAGATTCTTCCACTATCTCCCATATTTTAACATCGCACACATATACAAACAAACAAACAAACAAACAAACACACACACACACAAACAGACATGTAGTAAGTTGTTGGGGGCTGTTTTAAATTGGTTGTCGGGGCATCCCCAAGGGGATAATTGAAGCAGTGGGTTTTGGTTGTGCTTTATGATTTTTACAGTTTTTGTAGTTCAGAGTTTTATTGTTGTGAACCACCCCGAATTCTGTTTGAAGAGGGGCAGCCTTACAAATCTTTTAAATCTAAAAACAGAATAAATAAATATCCCTCTTTTCAATGTACATTTTTTTTTAAATGACACACACATTTTAAACCAGAGTTTACAGAGGTCCAAACATTCCAGAGAGGGGGTTGTTTGTGAAACCATGAACATCAGCCCACCGATACAGCTTTTAATCATTTAAACCAGGGGTCTCCAACTTAGACAACTTTATGAGTTGTGGACTTCAACTTCCAGAATTCCTCAGCCAGCGCATGCAGTCCAAGTCCACAACTCGTAAAGTTGCTAAGGTTGGAGACCCCTGATTTTAACAGTTCATAAGCTTTCAGAATCCCACCACCTCGGTCACCTGGGACGGACCTGGGGAAAGATAACTCACCTCTGTTCTCCCTACTTTTCCGAACTTCACATCCCACTATTCTAATGCTAATTTCCCCTGCATCTCAAGATGGGACCCGGAGAAAAAGCCATTTCCCATTCTTACTTTTGCAGCTTGAGAGAACTTGTCTTGCTCAGGTCGAGAATGCAGTTCGTACGTCACGGTGTTTTCTGGGCCCGCTGTGACTTTGGCAGCACCTTTCCCACCTGCAGGAATGCTTTTAGCAGTTTTGGTCGCTTCCAGTTGAAGAAGCAAACGCCTGGAAAGGCAGAAGAGCCCATGAAGTCTTACAGTACACATGGGAAAGTTTGCACCTCATCAATTACACCAGCTATGGCAACTATCTTATTTGAGATCACAGACTGTGGGTGTAATTATACATCCTATAACACAGGGGGTCTCCAAACTCAGCAACTTTGAGACTTGTGTACTTTAATTCCCAGAATTCCCCAGTCAGCTGGGGAATTCTGGGAGTTGAAATCCACAAGTCTGAAAGTTGCCAAATTTGGAGACTCCTGTCACAACAGGAGGACATAGTGACGTGGTGTTACCAAAAGATTTGCACTTCAAATCTAATCAATAGTGGAGCCGGCTGTATTTGAACACAAATTATTTCATTGCTCTGACACGTGTGGCATGCAACTTTTTGTTTTTATACAATGCATATTAACCGCAACCAAATGGAAACAATATTAATTAAAACCTAACACTCAAGTTATAACGAATGTTTCTAATTCTTCGGGTATGTTGAAATGCCAGCAAGTTTCAGTGCCTTCCCCTCCCTCAGCTTAAAATAGAAACATGAGTGCCCTATGCATTGCTGTCATGTCTACAAAAATTTACTGGAATTCCAATTAAAATTTTTCCCAAGAAGTCAATGTTTTAACTGTTAATGTTTTTAATTGACTTTGCTTGTCAGGTTGCTAAAGGAAATGACATGATCCCGGGCACTGCAACCGTCATAAATATGAGTCAATTGCCAATTGTCTGAACTTTAATCACATGACCATGAGACTGCCTTAACAGTCGTAAGTGTGAAAAACAGTCATAAGTCCCTTTTTTCTGGGCCACTGTAACTGTGAACGGCCACTGAATGAAGTGTTGTAATTTGAGAAGTACGGTACCTGTATGCCCCTCAGAGAGTCCAAGAGAAAGAAAAGATGTATTTGACCTTGCCCTTGCCTGGAAAGGGGCACTCACTATCTCATCAGATCCTTAAGTGCAGAGGGTCTGATTGGAAAAGGCTGGTGACAAGGAAGTCTTAGCCCCACCACAACCTACTTGGCCAGAGCACCATCAGGGTCCGTCAAGTTGATGGCCGCCTCGGGTCCCAACAGTTTCTCCAGATGGGTGGAGACCAGTTGCTGTTTCAGGCCAGCCACTTGTTTTGCAAGAGTGACTGGTGTCAGTTTCTCCTCCACTGAGGACTCCTTTACGCTGTTCTAAGGAAGCAGGGATACAAGTCTTAAACAGTCTAATAACAAGCAGCTCCCTCCCCTCCAACTTTAATGCAAGAATACGATCTAAAGAAGCACTTAATTTTACACACACTGAAACTAAAGAATAAACCGAGTCCTAGACCAGTTTAACCTGACAGTAGGTCCACATCAAGAAGCTCCCCCCACCCTCAGGAGGTTCCAGGTGTCCTTTGTCTATCTTCGACTTTTACCTTGATCTTCTCCACTTCAGAAGTCAACTCCTGAACTTCATGCAGTAGTCGCTGATATTTCTGCTGAGGGGTCTCTTTCACATGAAGTCCTTCTCCTAACTTAATGAAAAAGGCAGAAAAAAAGCAAGGTTAGCACTTCACGATTGCAGCAGCTGGTAATGGAAAATAAGATAGAAGCTTCCATTTTATCCCAATTCCTGAGTTAAAGTGGGGTTGACGGAAATGTTTTCAGAAATGTGCCGTGT
>JAEANM010028607.1:0-10334 GCA_017656035.1 Myanophis thanlyinensis
AGGGTACAAATAAGCAATCAAATCATACTAGGAAACAATAATCAGTATAAATCATAAGGATACAAGCAACAAAGTTACAGTCATAGTGGGAAGGGGATGGGTGATGGAACAATGAGAAGAATAATAGTAATGCAGACTTGGTAAACAGTTTGACAGTGTTGAGGGAATTATTTGTTTAGCAGAGCGATGGTATTTGGGGAAAAAACTGTTAGAGGTCCTGAGTGCTCTCCGAGATTCCTTGTTTTCTTGCAGAAATTTCAAACTAGGTAACATCATCAGTGCGAGTAAGGAGCGGGGTTTGCTCTCAATTTATATTCCAGTGGCTTGCCCTGGGATGGTCTTAGAGGTTCTTTGGTGGTGGGGCTGTTTACTGTTGGCTTGTTTGGCAGATCCTTGATTGGTGTATTGTTTACCTGATTGTTGGTCTGATGTTAACCTTGGAGTTAATCTATGCTGATCTGGGTTCTGATTGCTGGTGGAGAGATTGCTTGGGTGTTTTTCTTCCTTTTTGGGCTGGGTGATAGTCTCTTTTTCATAGTCCACAGATGTTGTTAATGTCTATGTGTCTATGGATGGCTGATTTTTCAGAGTGCCAGACTTCTAGTAATTCCCTGGTGATACCCCAATCAAGAAACTGCCAAAGCAGCCAAGGAAGGTCAGACCTGAGCTACAAATATTCTCCTTTATTAGAACGTTACTTTGTTATTGTTTTATTATTTATACAGTAATTGCTGGGATTATTTGTACTCTGTGACTATCATTGAGTGTTGCGTCTTATGATTCTTGATGAATGTACCTTTTCTTTTTATGTGCACTGAGAGCATATGCACCAAACTCCTTGTGTGTCCAATCACACTTGGCCAATAAAGGAATTCTATCTATCTTCTATCTACATTATCAACCAAGTTTGCATTTGAATGTCAGCCCTGCTCTCTCAGCCCAAGGAAGGTGAACAAGGGTCAACCCCTCCCAAGAAAACCTCAAGGACTAGTCCAGGCAATCACCAGGACATGAAAACTGACTCAAAGTTGTGCGCATAGCTTTTGACAACCAAGGCAGCAAAAACCAAAGGCTTGAAATCAAGTTGGTAGACATAATATTTCCTGACTTGCTACGCATTACGATACCCCATCTGAGCCTACATGGAAACCCCTCTCTGTGTCATTTTTAAGTCCACAATACAATTATTCTGAACAGAAAATGTCGAAGGGCTGCCTTTGTTTATACCTTTGATTCTGCTTACCCATTCTAAAATCCTGAATGGTTATTTCAGACAAACGTTCGGTCAAACTTTTGAAATGAATAGATAGATGTTCATTGGGAGCCTTTCTCTCAGCCTGTCATTTCTATGTTAATTGAATGCCTGTGTTAATCTAATAGAGTTTAGATTTATGGCAGGTTCTTTACCTTGTCATATCATAATCAATATATATTCCAACATTTAGATGGACATCTGAGAAAATCTGCCTCCTGTCAGCAATTCTATTCTATCAGCTGCCAATAATTCCTAATTTTAATCTTTTAGATGATCAGATTTATGGGTTTTAGTATATTGCATTAATCACAGAAATTAACTTTTGGGGGAAATGATGCTAAAGATCAAGATCTTGGGTGAGCTCTGAGTATGTTCCTTTGCATTCATCTGTACGGAGACCAAAAAAAAAAAAAAGGACGTGAATATTACTCTAGTAAAACCTTGCTGGTGGCCATCTTATCTCTATAGTCATTGTGTTGTCAGGAGACAGAAGGTGAAAAGCACACAAAGTAGATGTGGCTAATATCGGGACGCCAAGGTACTTTATAACAGAATAACAGAGGTGGAAAGGTGCTTGAAGACTTGGAGATCTTCTACTCCAAGCCCCTTCCCAAACAAGAAACCCTTCAGACAAATGGTTGTCCAATCTCTTCTTAAAAACTTCCAGTGTCGTAGCATTCACAACATCTGGAGGCAAGTCATTCCACTGATCAATTGTTCTAACTGTCAAGAAATTTCTCCTTAGTTCTAGGTTGCTTCTCTCCTTGGTTAGTTTCCATCCTGCTTTCAGGTGCTTTGGAGAAATGCTTGACTCCCTCTTCTTTGGGGCAGCCTCTAAGATATTGGAACACTGCTATCGTGTCACCCCCTAGTCCTTTTTTTCATTAAACTTAGATATACCCAGTTCCAACAACCATTCTTTGTATGTTTTAGCCTCCAGTCCCCTAATCATCTTTATGGCCATTTGTTAGTGTGTTCCAATCATATGATTTGAGTAAAAAAATAAATAAATGGGAAAATCTGGGCACCTACACAACCTCTTCCATACTTCACGTCCAAATAGATTGTTTACTGCAGAACACTCTCCTATAACTAGTTACCACCATTAACGACAGCACATCATTAACCACAGCACACCAAGGACTAGCAAACCTCAAGGTCATACCATTCTAACTTAATAAAGACTCCTGGCCATTTGTTTTTTTTTTTGCTTTACTGAAGCTTATGCAGTTACAGAAGTAGCGTAAACTAAATCAGAGATTTTCCCCATGCAAACAATGCAAAATAAGTTTTCCTTTCCCCATCCATTCTAACCCAGCCACCCCCAGGTTATCTGCAAATGTCCAACTAGGTGCTTACAGTATATATTGTTTAGAAACAGGTTTTTGATAGTTGACTTGGCTGGCTGAAATGTCTCACAAGCTGGGCTTCCATCGCCCCCTTCTTCCTTTCCTTCTAATCCCCTTCCTTCCTCCCATCCAACCACATTGCTAATGTCAGGCTGTCACCTCATGAAGCTTCGATAGGAAAGATGCAACCATGACAATCCTACTTCAACCTATCTGGGTTGACCATGACTGGCCTCCATGTCTTCTTTATATGTCCTTAGTAGCAATGGAAGACATAGTCAACACTGAGTTTGCTTCTTGTCTCATTTTTCTGACTTTTTCCACTTCGTTCTTTTCATCCCATTCCAGCCTTCTCATTTCCTCATTAATTTGTGGAAAACCTAATACTTTGGTGCACATTTTTCTCCTATAATTAGTTAGTATTTCATTCATCATCTTCATTATTATGAATGAATAATAGGTTCGTCTGCTATCAGTCAGGAATGTATTGTCAGTCTCCTTGTTCTAACTTTATGAATGAAAGAAAGAGTATATTTCTATGCTACTCTAGTTATACTTTTACACATCAATTATGGATTAGGATTACCAATTTCATTATCGTCACAAATGTTGGTTTCTCCTGTTTGGGGGAGTGATTTTCTTCTGTAGAAACCTTTAGCCTAAAGATGACGGCTGTATTTTTAGATATGCTACATTCATGCAAATCTCTTTTTTAAAGGCGTTGTTGCCCGAGACACTGCTAATAAATGAAGGTAGTATAAAATGCAGGTTTAAATCAGTTTAATAAAATTATTCACACAGATTTTAAATCATTTTTACAGCTGATTTAACATTTGCAACTGCTTTATAGATTATGATATAGGGGAGCGTTTGCATCTTTGCAATTTTATTCCAATTTGGAAACAGTACAAATATTAATTTTTGCTCCAATAATGGAGCCTTTGAGAATTAAGCTTGTCTCTTCCTTATACACATTTTATGAGAATGCTTTAAATATGATTTTTAATATTTTGGGAGACTTTATTGCAAATAATGTTTTTTCCCCTTTTAGAAATAAGTGGGATTCAGAGTTGTATCTTGATTATGAAAGTTTATATTCATACAGATGTTAGTATGATCTTAGCTACCTGCCTTCACCTTTTTATTACATGGTTTGGTATACTGCCTCATCAAAGATTTTAGGCAGATTGTGTTTCATAAAAAATGTAAAACTATATACTAAAATAGCATGGTTAAATAGCATTGTAACACTAACATTACAAACAATCACGGTCCAAATAGCTGTTTCAAATTATGCGGCACCCTTCCCTATATAAGCGTTAGAGAAGGCCATCTATGAAACTATGAAACCCATACTGATTATTTTTGGTGAAAAGATGAATTTGGTAGAGACAATGAAGATCTTGTTAAACAGGAATCCGTGGGAAATTTGCTTGGAAGAAGAAGAAGAATTGTTTTCAGTTTAAATACAACTAACCACAGCTCAGAGGTTAAATTCTAGCAGGTTTGCTAGAAACGATAGTAAATTTTCTAAGCAGTTCAGAGAACCAGTTGTTAGAAGAAATCTCCTTTTGGTTTTTTTCCCACTTGACGGGGTTAATCCTGTAAGGAAGGCAGGAAAGAAACATCCTGGTGTTGTAGCCCTGCTTACAGAAACTGCCCACCCAGTCACATGACCTCCCCAGACACGCCCACCAAGCCACACCCACCACTGCCACAGCTCACTTGGATAGTAGATAGGCATGGCTACCTTTGAGCCCTAAATGTAGACTGACATTTTCAGGTGCAACAGAAAATCTTACTCCGTTACAGGATTTAACTCCTGGTGTGGATGAACATAGCAGGAAGCAAGCCCACCTCCCACTCCCCCACATTCTCTTATGCCCTAGGCAGCCAAAGACCTAAGCTGGCCCTTGTCAGACAAAAATTACAGGGTAAAGAGTATAATCAAATCCTTGTTCCTTTGCTTCCCCCTTAATGCATGCCGAATTCTCCACTGACCACATAGTAAAACATGTTACGGTGCCGCTTTTCTTTCTTTCCTTTTTTTTTCCCTTTCCTCATGGCGCTGGGAAAAAAAAAAAAAACCCAACCCAACCAAAAAGGCCACTGGGTTATTTGCACGAACATTGGAATTAGATGCAGCTGATGGAGTCAATAAATATTATGCCTTGAACTTGCATCTGTACAGTCCCGAGGATACCGCATTGGTAGGCAGGCATGATGGATTTCCCTAAGGAAGTGTCCAGTTCTCTGGTGAGATGCCATTATTACCTTGTCGTGTTTACAAATGTTCCCTGACACCGTGCGAAACTTACTAGCAATAGAATAATGCGACCCATTTTTTTTTTCAATAAATAAATAAATAAATAAAAAAAATAAAACTTCAGGTTCCATACGGTGGTCACCTTCAAATAAACATATTTAAGTTGGTGTCCTTGTGGTATAATGTCTCGTAGCATAGCTGTAAATCAGGAGCTGATCGAGGCTGGCTTGGTGTGTTTTTAATAAAAAACAAACAAACAAGCTTTCATCATGTGATGGAAAGAGCAAAGAAAAAAAAAAACCAGAATGGGAGTCAAGCCTGTTTTCCAATATTCAAAAAGGCACGGAGAGGCCACTGAATATGTAAACCATTTAAACTACTGTAAATGTGCATTTCAATGTCCACGGATTTCCTATTTCAATAATTCTCCCGCCATCCCCTGATTGGTTTTTAAAAAAAACAAACAAAAACAAAGCTACACAGGCAACTTGAAAAGGTTTCTAGGAGTTTCCGGTGTAAACTTAGAAACGGGGAGATTTTTCAAGATGAAAATACAAAGGCAGAAAGGGGGGGAGGAAAGCATGGGAAAAGCAATATTTAAAGGGAAGGAAAGAAGTGAAATTGCTCTTACATTAGAAATGCGTGAGCTCGCAAGAAGCTCGTGAAAAGAATACAGGTTTAATGCAAGGGCTTTGCATGTGAGGACCTTCCTTAAATTCCTTGAAGGATAAGACATCTCCAGCTTCTTGGTGAGAGCATCTCTTCTCAGTAGAGAAACACTGTCTGTCAATTTGTCTAGTGAAGCAACATGATTAACAGAAGAGCAGAATTGAAAAGAGCCGTGGAGATATTCTAATACAACTCCCTGCTCAAACAGACCCTACACCATTTCAGACAAACGGTTGGCCAATCTCTGGTTAAAAACCTCCAGTGATGGAGCATCCACAGCTTCGGAAGGCAAGCCATTCCGCTTGAGTTGATTGCTCGCGCCGTCAGTAAAAATTTTCCTTAATCCCAGGTTGCTTCTCTCCTTGATTAGTTTCCATCCATTGTTTCTGGTCTTACCTTCTGGTGCTTTGCAAAATAGTTTTTTGTTGTTGTTTTTTGTGTGGCAGCCCCTCAAATGTTGCAACCACCGATTAGCTCGCTTGGATAACTTGGAGGGATGAATGAAAATGTGGTGACAAAAGCAGTCTGGGAAATCAAAAGACAGCCTTGATTTGCCCAGAAGTAACCAAAGATTGTTGTGAACTCCCTTTTAATTTGCAATGAACATGACGGTTGGTTGCAGCCAGCCAGATGTTTGATTTGGCATTTTTTTAAACCTGCCTATCGAGTCCTTCCCAAGAACTTGGGATAGGGAGATGTGGTTGTTTGACGGTGTTAAAGGTATCGTTGCAGGATGTAAGCTGTTCTGAATAAAGCTGCCTTTTGCAAGTGACTGATGGTGATACTGCCAGTGCCGACGATGTTCAAGACGGGTGCAAAGCTTATGCTTTACAACAGCTCAACCTTGAATGGTCACTAAATGAGGCGCTTGCTAAGCAAGGATTACCTGTCCTGTTTATTGATCGTCATCCTTTTCTGAGCCTGATGCATCACCTCCCAAAGAGGCACAAAAGTAAAACAAAGAGCTAGACAAAGATACAGATCGGCTCTGAGGTTTTAATTCTCTACTACCTGGATACCACAGTTCAGTAGGGAAGATCAATATAGCTCAAATTGTGCCAGGTATATTTGCAACTCAAACCCAACTGGTCTTCCTGTGACACAGTCATTCTCTCTGTAATCCAGTTAAAGCATTTTGTGCGATCAGGAGCTAACAGTCTATTTTTTTTTTCAAGGATGAGCCATGCAATCAGGTCATTGAATGGTCATCTAGTCTATTGCTCCCTTAAAAACGGCATGTTCACTGGCACCTAAACATCTTCCAAAAAAAAAGAGAAAAGAGTTGTCTACAATATGTGCCACTGTTTTATGTGTCCTCACACTGGTCTTCACACTGCCCATTGGCCTCCTCTAGACTCTTCCACGTTCTTGCATGATTAACAGCTCGGTCCAAACCTTTCTTGATCCAGATGTTTCCTGCAGATGTTCAGAAACATGGCAGGAAGGGCGGGCATGTGTACAGTCCCCCCCCTTAAATACCCATTGAATAAAATCTATGTTACAGCACCACGGTCAAAAGTCTCGCAGAACTTTTGAACGATGTTCTATCAATGCACCGGACATATTGACTTCCCAAAATGTTTACTTTGTTCTCTAGCCCCCCCAACTCTGTCCAAACGACCAAACAAAACCACCTACTGGAACTCTCTAAGGTGCATTTATTTACATGTCCCCAAAGACACGAATCACCCCAAACCAGGCTTCCCGGCACCTGGTTTCGCACCATCTTTCGTCTCAGAAAACAGAGGTCTCGTCTTTTGTCCTCTGCCCATGCTGTCTATGCTCGCCAACCAAGACATCTTCTTTCTTGACCTTCCATTTGTTTTGTTTTATTTTTCGTATCCATGACGACATGACAGAACACATGTAATTAGCTCAATGATGTTGCAGGGCTGATTTTTTTCTCTTTCTAAGGCCTGTGTGCGATTTGATATCTGCAAGCATGTTTATGATGCGCGTGAGGTTTAGCCGAAGTCTGCCAAGAGTTCTAGTGAAACAGATGGTGACCCCTCTTTGAACTCGCCCTCTTGTTCAATTATTCAGCTGTATTTAATTTTCCACCATGTGGCCACGGCTGTCATGTGGCTGTGAATCCTCTAGGTGGCGACGAAGACCACTTTTACGATCCTGGGTTCCCAATCTCTGGACCACAAACACACACAGTCACACAAACACACACAGACCAACAAGCATCCTTTAGTTTCTTAAGTTAAGGATCAAACTCATCGGCGGAAGTGGACGACGAGTTCGATCCTTTGAACAAGGGTCTCAGTTTGAGATTAGGGAAGAACAAGGGGACTTTATTTATTTTTTTAAAGTCAAAAAGTTAGAGGAATATAAGGAATGAAGCTCAAAGGCACCTGCGTTTTAATGAGATGCTTGATATATTTTGTTTGTTTGTTTGTTTGGTTATCAACAGTTGCCATGCAAAAACAGCTAATGCATGGTAGAAGAGTTAAGACAGATAATAAAAGAGATAAAATTCATAAGAAAACAAGAGTCAGCTTGTTTGCATGAAATTTTAGGGCATAACATAGTAGTGGTAAGTGATAATAAGTGCAGTCTAAAAGACAGCAAAAAAATTAGCAGATAATCCGATAATATTCAGCTTTTGAATTGTTTCAATTGTACAGCTGAATCTGAATATTCAGGATTTGGAGACAAGATGGGTATATATTTCATAAAAGTCAATTCTTGCCAAATCAGACTATATTTTTCCATTGTTATCTGCTTTCTGGGATGTCAAGATCACTGGTGCTCTCTAAAGAACAAATTGTTTCAACTGGTGTTACGCATCAATGTTTTCCAAAGCAGGTAGAAACATTTATTTTGAAAACAGAATAGAGGGAAAAAATATTGATTATCGCTGAGAAGTTTCATCTGTTTATTCCAACTGTTCACTTTAGATAAGACAGCAGAGACAGGAATTTACAAGCTTTGTACGGAATTTTCTTAAATCCAAAGGCTTCATTCTCATTAAATGTAAAAAGAAATAATTTGGGGGTCACCTGTCCGGAATGAAACTTTTAGCATTGCATGAGATAAATTCTCTTCCAGTGTTATTGTTCTGTTAAAGATTTAACAAACCGATCTGGTTGGCTTTTGAAGCTTCACTTTCTGAACATTTCACTGTATTTCTCCATTTAAAAACCAAGAAAGATCAGCAGTATGAACCAAATACCAAATTGATCCAGAAGGAGGTAAAGAAGAAGAGAAAAAACATACCAGGTCTTTGGAAATCTAAAGCACGCAGATCTGTGCAGAATGTAAGGGGTGGGGGGGAAAGCCATATTTACAAGCGATAATATCTTATGCTAATGCCTCATTATCATTTCGGGTAAAATTATTTATCACAAGATTTTGCATAAATACACAACATTATGTTTGCTGGGTTTGATTTTATTTCATTTTAGGTTCCTTCCATTTCTCCCCCAATAATGGAAAAAGAATATTTAATGCATGGAAAAGTATACACCAATTCTTTTTTTTTTTTTTAATCCCAATCCTCTAGTTTAAATTAAACTGGGGGACAAACTGAATGGGCTTGGAGAATGATCTAGAATGCTGAATTTGGAAAAGGTGTGTTGCAGCTACATTATGAGTTCAGGAGAGTTTGCTATATAGATTAACATCCTCCCCACTTATATCAAATGTCTTGTTTTGATTTAATATGTCATGATATAAGTGATGTGACATATAAATCTCAGTGCTATTGTTATTGATGTGGATAGAATCCTAGAAATAGATTTGAATACTACATAGTGTAACAAACCGTAGTAATAGTCATTTAAAGATAATAAACCTTATGTGTAACAGCCACCTGAAAAATTCTCTGCCTTTCCAAGTTCTTTCATAAACTTTCTTAAACACGTTACAATCATTCTTCATGTTCCATTTGGATCATCAGTATTGCAATTAACAGCAACATATTCCCTCTTTGCCTGTTAAATCTGTGGCACCACTCAAAAGGTTTAAGGTAGCGTATCATTTACTAATGCCAGCCATCACAAATATATTTAGCTTAATACTATGTATTGATTTCTTTCCCTATTTTTGAACCACGGAGACGTTTAAAGGTCTGTTTGTAATCAGCAAAGTTCCTTACCGTAGCTCTAACATTCACTTACAGACGTAGTGCAAACTCTGGTATTGTTGTGTTTTTGTGTAGATTGTATGAAAATATTACAAAAAAAAATTTAAATAAATCTGTGGCTTTATTGTGTTTTTAAATTTTCAATCCAAACAACTGCATACACACAGCCACATATTCCTGGACTGTAAGTATGACTTGCATTTTGTTTTTCCTTAAAAAATATTTATTTATATCCCATCTTATTTTTACAAACATATCCAACACACCTTCCTCCTCCTATTTCCCCACAATAACAACACCTTAATCACTACACTAAACTGGCATTATATGACTGACATGAAATTATATGACTGGCAACCTACCTACATACATGCATATTACATTCTGTACGCATAGTCTGTAAGTGGGAATAAGAGGCAGCATAGTACATTCAATCCATTTCATGGTTTTACCCATTTAAAATATTTTAGTATTTTAATATTTTTTAAATATTTTTATTTTAAACATTAATATTAATAAATATTTTAATATTTAGTATTTTGGACTAGATGACCTACATGGTCCCTTCCAACTCTGTTAATCTATTAAATATATGTTAAATTTATCTCTATCATATCCATTCATGTCATTGTCTGTCTGTCTGTCTATTTATCTATCGTCTATCTATTTATTGTCTGTCAGTCTATCTATCTATCTATCTAT
>JAEANM010028608.1:0-10334 GCA_017656035.1 Myanophis thanlyinensis
TTTATTGGCTGTGAACCGCCCCGAGTCCTTCGGGAGAGGGGGCGGTATATAAATCAAATAAATAAATAAAAAATAAATAAATAGTTTAAAAAGTCTTCAAATATAAATGGGAAGATTTTGTCTGTTTATAATGTCTCATCTGAACACAGCACATGTTATAGGATAGTTTGCTTTGAATTCTGTGGAAAAAAAATGGATTAAAGTATTTACCAATACTACAATCATCATCATTACCAAACAATAACAATTACAATAACTTTCTTTCAAAAATGTAATGTACTTTTCTGTTTTATCCTGTATTTAAATCCATTTTAATTATAATCAGGAAAATTTCTGAGTGTTTTGTGTCATTCCCAGATTTTAATATAATTATATTAATAGAGATATTAAAATTACATGTATCTTTAGAAAAATGGGGATTCTGTAGTATCCCTAATAAGTATTTTGTAACTACTGTATAAGAGAGAAAAAAGGAAAAAAATCAGGAAGGCAAGAAGATGAAATGAGTGCCAAGTTTTACAATAGAAATTAAAAAACCCTTTTCTCGTTTCTGTGTCACAGTGCTTGTTAGCAACGTTACAAAAGCTATATAGCTTAAAAGTAACAAGCATGGTTTTTCTCATTGTCAACGGATATCTAAGGAATTCTCATTAATTCTCCAGTTACAAGCAATCGTTTATAGGAAAAACATTCTATCTCTTCTTTCATAACTTTTATTCTTTAAGAATATGTCATCCTTTTAATTAGATAGTTGAACAATCAAGCGAAATCATATTTGTTTTAAAAATGGCAGTATTTTAAAATACGAGTACATTTGTAATAAACATCACTAGAAATGTTTTCATATCATAGTTGGCAAAGTTCAGTTGCTCCTACTTTTTCTCCCAACCAATAGGAATGGATAAGCAGAACACAGTTAGTCATTGCATACAAACCACGATCCATGTCATCTATCTGTCAAATAAGATGTGACATGGAGCATAAACCATGGTATCCAACTCTCTTTGGAGGGCAGAACAAGGAATTTAGATGCAAACAATACAATAAACTATGAAAATATGTTCCCCAATCTGTTTACCCAATCCTGAGGTCAATAGGAACCAAGCAAAATAGCTGAGTCAATTTGGCCGAGATATTGGACTAGAAGAGTGAAGATTAAGATTGAAGTCAGCCTCTAGCGACATAGCCTCACTTTGAATTTCTTTGGTCTTTTTTTTTTTGTAATGTTTTTTATTTTTAAATATACATCAAAATCATACATGAACAGTGAGGTGTCTAGGTGTTATTTATTTGGATACAAATAAAAACAGTAATATTAGAAATATTTAGTACATTAATCATATTTATATAATTATGTTTACATTTTTGTATTAGAAAAAAATCCTTCAATATTTAGTTGTTCAATGTTTTAGTACACCATTCTAATGACAATAACTATTATTGGGTATATAGTGACACTATCTTTCAACATCTAGTCTTTACATCTGGCTATTGCTTTTAGTATATTGTATAAAAACATGCATAATAATATTCCCCCTTTATCTTATTTCCACTTCTATTCTAGCTCTTAATAACACTTATATTACTTTTCTGTCATCTCTTGCCCACTTTAATATTCGAATTCTTATTCATTTTTTGACTTGCCTCCCATACTCCTACCGTGGGTCTTTATCTGCATCTTTCCTATTTAACCCAAATCTTTTTTCTTCTCTACTATCTTTTGCTGCCAATCCTCCAGAGGATCTGCCCGAGCCCCTATCATCTTTTTTAAAAAATCTTTGTTTTCCCAATTCTATTCTTTTATGTCTTGATATATATTTTATCTGATTTGTTTCATTAATCTTTATTGTATTCTCCTTCTTCTCTTCTTGTTTTATTTGCTGATTTATCTCTTACATCTTTTCCTCTGGTCTTTTTTTTATCTCCTCAGTTTCCTGTATTTTATGATCTGTATTCATTGTCCCTTGTTGAACATTTTCTGCTTTCCCAACTATGTCATGTAATAAGCTCTTCATCTCCCTGTGTTTTGTTGTCATCATATTATAAGAGCTTTGCAACATCAACATTTCTTTTTGAAATTCAATCATTTTCCCCTGGTGCAACATCTTATCTTATTTTGATAGGTCCAAATATTGTTCAATAGTCTCTCTCTGGTCCATCACTAACCCAAAGTCTTAAATATCTATGACCTCAGAATGCCAATTTAGAGGCTGTTTACTTGCGTATAGCACTGCTCCTCAGGGAATGCAATAATAATGTTTTTTTATATCCCACAGTTAGTCAGTTAATTCCATTTAAGTAATCTAGGAAAATTTCAAAGTGTCTCCTTAAATACTCTGTATTTTCAGTCATAAATCCTAGTATTTAGAACTCACTTTATTTAAATGTCTTACAAACTTTCAGTGAAACTTCCAATAACCATGAAGTAGCCAAATATAGAACAGTAGATAGCACAGCATCTTCCAGTTGTTATTTATTTCCACTTTTATCGGTAGTTTGGTAAAATGGCTGCCTCTTCTTTTCATCATTGGATGGGAGGGACTGAACTCTGAGTCTAGCAGGGGAGCCGCCACTCCCCGCAACATACAGGGTGTCCCTCCTCTCTTCGTCATCCCCTATAGGGTGACTTTAGCCCCTTGGGAGCCCCAACAAGGAGGATTCCACACAGGATCGCGAAGCCCTGCTCCCGGTGTCCAATCTTGCTGCGGTCCAATCTTGGTCTTTTCTGCTCAATCTACTTTGTAGGGTTCTAGCGAAGGGAAAAAAGAGACATAGAGTACACAGTTTGTCCTGAACGTGTGTGGATAATATAAATCTAATACACACATGTATTTTAATGAATCATGATATGTGAGTTAGATCTACGTAACTAACAGTGCTATTTTCTCTGTTAAATAGAATAATAATATTGGCATTCACTTTGGAGCTTTCCAATATGTCCAGAAAATGGAGGGAAAGGGGGAGGGAGGGGGAGAGAGAGAGAGAGAAACTTACATTTCTACTGTCTGAAATTTCACAAGAATTGTTTTCAATCTCTAGACCAGTTTTCTATTTAAAAAAAAAAACCCAGATTCATAAATAGTATGGGGAAAATGGCTATTCTATACAATAAAAAGATACAATCCTTCCTTAGTTATGCTTCTAAACAGTTACATTATAATTGTGCTATATTTATTATTAAAAATTGTTTGAAAACGTAACCATCATATTTGTGCTTCCAGGCACTTTTAAAGCTAGACTGCCAAGGATTAGTAGCCCGAATTACCCAGGATACAGTTATTTTTACTGCAGCGGTAAAACTTGGGAAGAACTGGAGAGAGTTGGCAGAAAAATTAGCACGACTTACAAAACAACAAATCGATGCTTATGAAACTCCCCATCATAACAAAAATGGAGAAGTTGCTGCAGAGGTAAGTTTCACAATAGTTCTCTTGCATCCATTTGCTACAAAAGATATAATCCATCTTTAAATTGAAAATTGTCACTGTAACAGAGATTTGACACAGTTAAATGTCAAAGTTAACACAGGACTAAAATGTCCTGGATTTTGGACACATTCTTTAAATTAATGAATTTGTGGTACTTTGATTCAAAAAATGTTGCACTATGATGTACTGCCTGATCCGAGTTTTAATGATTTTTAGATGCATGATTTGGAATGCTGTTACTCATTACCCTGGTTGAAGGGATTGACCTAACCCAGGGGTGGGCAATTACGGCTCCTTCATGACTTGTGGACTTCAACTCCCAGAATTCCTGAGCCAGCCATTATCATTACCATTACCAAATATCATTTTTATATCAATCACCAATTTCTAATATCATTTATCACATATATAATACTTCACAAGCTCTTATCATTCAAACAATACTATGCATATTATTAATTTACAGTTTCTAATAACTCAATTTTTATAAAAAATTTTAATTTATATATCACCTTCCCTCATTCATCAAATCGTGTGTTGTCTGAGTGTACAAACATATCTCTAAATAACAATTATGATTACCTAATATATATAGTATTATTATATAGAACCATATTTTGCTTTATCTAATTCATATACATCACTATTCTATATTATGCTATACCATTGGTGGTGAACCTTTTATTTATCAAGTGCTGAAAAGTATGTGTTTTGTGCATGCCATCCGCACTTGCGTGTGGTTCCTCCATGCACACTGCATGTGCAATGCATGCATGCAGCTTTTGCACATGCAATGCATGCGTGCTGCATGCAGGCACTCAAGCACACATGAGCAATCACTTGGGCATGCGCAGAAGAGCTCCATTGACCAGCTGGAGTTGCTACTGCAATTGTGTGCATGCATAGTGGACACACAAAGACCAGCTGGTTCTCTGCAATTGCACTTGTGCATGTGCAATCTCATGTGCATGCTCAGCTGGACGTAAGTTGGTCAACAGCTTGTATGCCCAGCAAGATAGCACTGTGTCACCTGTGGCACTCGTGCCATAGGTTCGCCATCACAGTGCTACACCAAACTTTTTGTTATAAAATTTAATCTTAACTATATTCCAAATTTTACTTCTTATTTCTAATATTTAACCATTGGTAAAATATATCCCATGTCTTATAAAATTCATTTAATTTTTTTATCTTTGATTTCCAACATCAATCTGTTCATTTCTGTACATTCTAATACTTTCTTAATTAGTATTTCTTCTGCAGGGATCTCTTCAAGTTTCCAATGCTGAGCGTATACAATCCTAGCTGCTGTGAATACATGTACAATCAAATTAACATATTTTTTTTGCTTTATTTCTCTGGCAAGATACCCAATAGGAAAATTTCTGGTTTTAAATCAATATGCTGTTTTATCATTTTTTCCAACCATATGTGCATCTTTGTCCAATATTTTCTTGTCATTGGGCAAGTCCACCACATATAAAAATAAGAACCAGGTATCTGATGACATTTCCAACATTTAGCAGACTTATCCTTAAACGTCTTTGCCAATCTCAGTGGGGCAAAATGCCATCTATAAAACATCTTATATAAATTCTCTTTGTATGCTGTTGACATAGTCAATTTATAGTTCCTATCCCATAATTTCTGCCATCAATCCAGTTCTATTGTATAACCAACATTTTTTGCCCATACAATCATTGTTTTTCACCTGTTCCTCCTCCAGTTTAATTGTTAATAATTATATATTTTCTTCATTAGTTTTCAATATGTTCCTGTCAATATTTGATCCAGTTCTGTTAAATCTTTATAGAAACCAAATAGTTTAGCATCTTTTTCATATCTCTGTATCTGCATCTGTGAATACCATGTCATATTGAATCCTTGTTCACTCGGTTCTTGTTTTGTTTTGAATTCTCCGTTTAAGTTCAAAATGTCTTTGTAAAAATATTTTCTAAGTCAATCCAATTTGGATGTGTGAGTGCTTCTATTGTGGAGACCCAGACTGGAATTTTCAAACAGTATTGCTTCCTTATTTTCTTCCAGACTAACTATAAAGCATTTCTAACATAATGTCTTTAAAATACCCATGTATTCTATTTTTCCCTTACCATAAAAAGGCATGTCATCCCAGTTGTAAATTATATCCCTCCAAAGTCAATAATCTTATATTCCTCAGTAAAATCCATTCTTTCACTCAAGTAAATATCATAGTTTGATAATACAATTCAAAACCTGGTAATCCAAAACCTCCTCTACTTTTATGTCTTGCAACATTTTAAACTTTATTCTAAATTTTTTCCCTTTCCATATATAGTTTAATATCATCTTATTAAGATCTTCAAAATATTTTTTCTCTACTTTTATTGGTATTGTTTGAAATGAGTATTATAGTCTAGGTAAGATGATATTGTTGCTATTGTACCTATCAGTGATAACTGTACATTTTCCCATTTTTCCAAATCCGCTTTTATTGATTGCAGCAATTTATAATAATTATCTCCTTTAATAGTTACTCATCTTGCTGTTAAATATATTCCTAAATATTTCACTGTCTTTACTATCTGTATACCCATTTCGCTGATTAATGCGCTTTTCTGTGTAACCGTTAGATTCTTAATCAACATCTTGGTTTTTTCTTTGTTTATTTTTAAGCCTGCCACTTCTCCATATTCTTTTATTTTTTCCAACAATTTAGGCCCCGACTTTTGTGGATTTTCTAAAATAAAAATTAAATCATCTGCAAATGTCTGTAATTTATATTTTTCTCTTTTTATTTCCATGCCTTTGATCTCTTCCTCTTGTCTGATACTTCTGTTTAATACTTACAATGTCAAGATAAACAATAGGGAGGATAGTAGACATCATTGTCTTATACCTTTTTTGATATTAAATTTTTCTGTCAAGTCACCATTCACCATCACCCTTGCTGTCTGCTTATGATAGATTGCTTTAATCATATTTATGAATTTCTCCCCAAAGTCCATTTCTTTTAATTGTAAAAACATAAATTGCCAATTCATGTTGTCAAATGCTTTCTGTGCATCCAGGAAGATCAAAGCCATTTGTCTTCCTGGGTCTGTTTCATAATACTTCAAAGTATTTAAAATCATTCTTATATTATCCTTAATTTGCCTTTTGGGGAGAAACCCATTTTGTCAGAGTATAAATTCATTCAAAAATCTTTTCAATCTTTCCGCAATTATTGATACATATATTTTGTAATCCACATTTAATAATGATATTGGTCTATAATTCTTTATCCATTGTAGATCTGAATCCTCTTTTGGTATGAGAGCTATATTTGCTTCATTCCATGAATCTGGTACCTTCGCCTTTAATAGTACTTCTTTAAACAATTCCAGCATCAGTAGTCCGAGGGGCTTTTGGGCATGCTTTTGTAAAGTTCAGCCCGATAGTCAGTCTGTCCCTGGTGTTTTAACATTTTTTTTGTCTCTTAATTGCTTCAGTCAATTCCATCATTGTAATTCTCTCTATCAATATATTTTTCACTGGTTCTGGGACCTTTTTTTCCCAAGTATTGTCTTATATTTTCTTCAGAAATTGCCTCTTCGTCATAAAGTTCTGCATAATATGTTTGAATCACTTTCTTTTTCTCACCTTTCTATTAATTGATAATAGGTTTAGGTTTCTTCTATGCTTTAGCTGTGTAGATAGGTTTTATTGTTCTAGTCATTCTCATTTCTCTGGGTGATCTTTGTGTTTTTGGTTTTGCTCCTTGTATTCTGCTTCTTTTCCCTTTCCTTCTCCACCTCTGCTTGTTGTATCCCATTTCCTCCTGTAGCTTCTTGTCTTCTATTATCTTTCTCTCTTATTTCTCTTATTTCTTTTTGAATAGTAAAAAATTCATAAAATTGTTGTGCTTTGTCTGTTGAATCCAATCTATATCTCTGTTCAATCCATGATACAAAGATGCCTTCTGGGATCAACCAGTCTAAAGTGAATCTAAAATTCACTTCACTCTTAACTAGCTGTTTGGTTAAGAAAATATAACATTTTATTATCTCTGTCTCACTCTTCCAGGAACCTGTTTTAAAACTGTTATTTTCCTTTATATTTTAATGATTCATCTCTTGCTTTCTGTAATATTAACATTTTAGTTGTTTTCTTTGTGAATCTCACATGTACTTCTCTTGGAAGTTTGTTTCTTGTTACATATCTAGTATACACTCTAAATATTTCTTTGATTTCCTTCATTGTTTCATCTTTAGTACTATTTAGTACTGACGCCAATAACTCCGCCATTATATCATTCAAGCTTTCACCTCCATAGTCTGAAAGTAGTATTCTGCTTTATCCACCTCCAAGGAGATAATTGTTCTTTCATGACTGTGGCTAATTGCTGAAAGTCTAACATCCACCTCTTCCATTTGCTTCTCTGCCTTTTTCACCTCTTCCACCTTCTGGGTCCACTGCCCAATTTTAACCATCAATTGTTGAAGATTCTCCATTTTGTTATCCATCTTTTCCATTTTCTCTTTCACCTCCTTTACCACCTCCTTCATCTGTACTTTCAGGTCCTGGTCCATTGATTTCAACATGGTTTTCATCTCCAAATGCATAGCACTTGATTTTTCCTGTTGCAGCATAAGATCCAAAGTTCTTTGATGCTCTGGGCTAGAAGATGCTCATGGCTGTGCAAAAGAGTGTGCTGAAGCAGTTTTCTTCATTTTATTTTCTTACTAAATCTTTTAATTGTAATCCAGGGATGTAAAAAATTAATTATAATCCAATTGGGGAGATAAAAATCAATTATAATACAGAAATAACAATACAAAATAAAAATAAAAAATTATAATAGTAAAAATAAAACTGGAAAGAAAAAAATCCCCAAAATTAATCATAATCCACCAGGAGGCATGCAAAATAAATTATATTCAAAACAGAAAAAATGAAAAAGAAGAGGGCAAAAAAGAAAAACCAGGAAGCAAAAAAATATATTATAAATAAGGGAAAGGGAGAGGGTCTTATTTTCCCTCTTCCCTTTTCCTAAATTATAATCCACTATTGGCCCGCTGTCCCAAGGTCCAATTACCAGTGATTTTAGAACCACCTCCAAACAGACTCCCATCTGAAGAAGAAAAGCAGCCTGGCCAAATAATGGCAAAAGCACAAAAAACAATAATAGAGTTTTGCTTCAATCTGACTCAAGTCTGAAAGTTTTGCTTGCCTTGATTTTATTCCAAGAGCTGTACTGTTTTTAAAAAGCCTCAGTAGTTCACTCTTTATTCTTCGAAAAAAGCAGTTTTCTTATAAACACAGTATATAAATGTAACAAGTTCTTACCTCCAGGTGTCCTGCAAGGCTATTGAATCTGGCAATTTCGTTTTTGACTTTCTTTTTCTAGATTTCTTTCTACCACTAGATGGTGATGGGCACTATTTCTTTTCCCTCTATTCCACTTCAAATTGATAAAAAAAACTTCTTTCCTGCTTTTCTTCACTGAAAGAGATATTAATCAAGATCTCAGTTCCAAATAGACAATCTTGCAGTCTCCGGCCTGGGAAATCCACTTTAAAAACTTCTCCTCTCCTTTCAAATTTTTTTCTTTTATTCCAGTTCTATAAATGGCTCCCAATTTTATTTCACTGTTTCTTCTGGGTGGTGGTGGAAGTAAAACAAAAATCCATCACCCCGTTTGGCCCCACTCACTCAGCTATTTCTTAGGGACTCTTTTTGCTTAGTTGGAAATCAGATATTTTCTCACCCAGAATGATCACAAGAATGCTCCACACTTCTGCTGCTTCTTCATAGGGCTGTCACCCTTCCAGGGCAGTGATGGATTTTTTTACTACTGTTTTTGTGGGTGGGTGGCCATGTGACTGGGTGGACAGTTTCTGTAAGCAGGGCAATAAAGATTAGTCTAGAAACACCAGAATGTTTTTTTCCTGCCTTCCTTACAGGATTAAAGTGGAAAAAACAAAAAGATTTCTTTTAACAACCGGCTTTCCGAACTGCTTAAAAATGTACTACTGGCTCTAGCAAACCTGCTAGAAGCTGATGAATTTCATCTCTGCTTCACGGTCTTTAGGCTCTCTCAAACCTCCTGTGGGGGGAATTTGATGTGAATCCCACAGCACTTGTGGAACTCGCGTCGTGCTGTCTCGACGTCCCCTCTTTAATCAAATTATGTATTTATTTCACCCTCTCTATCTAATCTCCCTTCTTTTTAAATTTTTAATTCCTCTCCTTCTGCCTTTTTAAGCATTGTCTTTCATGTTTCAATTATATTTTCTTTGGCTTGACTTTTACTTTCCTCTCTTTGATCTGTGTTTCTATTCCACTTTCTTTTAGATAGTCTTTTTAGATAGTCTTTGGGGTTAGGATTAATATAACAAAGATGCTTTTCACCCTGCTCCAAACTCTGCTCACACACTCCGCTCCTGTTCTGTGCTTTGATGTTCTCATTGGTTGTCACAGTTTTGGGCAGCCATCTTTTTGTTTTGAAATTGCAATGAATGTAGAATATACTTGCTGAATTTAGTCACTAGAATTAGGGATGCACATTATCTATGTAATGTGCTATCTCTTCTAGCTCCCAGTTTGGGTTTGCTGTATAATTTGTACTTTCTGGGTCCAAAACAAAATATCACTTTGATGCTCAGTCCTTTTTAGGGTGGGCCCATGGTATTTGAAGGCTTGCCTATGTCGGAGTATATTTTCTGACACATTTACACATTTTAAGCTATGTCCTTGCCTATATTTTAGAATTTTCCAATAGAATTATTAACGTAGTTAAACCATTACAATTGGACTGGATTTAAAAATGTTTTTCTATTTGCCTGTGTTATTTTTGGCTAATATGATATGTAAAAAAAAAATTCCATAGTTAATTTCTTTTCTCAAATGTGCATATATGTTGAAATACCCCTATAACTATATATA
>JAEANM010028609.1:0-10334 GCA_017656035.1 Myanophis thanlyinensis
CTAAGTTATTAAAGAAAATTGAAGAACATGGAGAAGTAGCTGGCTTGAAAATTAATAAAGATAAGACAAAAATATTACCGAAAAATGTAGATCCCATGCTCGTTTAATGGGATGACACATGTACATGGCTGTGCACATGTACACTGAAATTACTATTTTTTAAAAAAATGATATATATTATTTAGATGTACCACAGAGACCCAAAGATTGAATAATACAAATGCATCTTCCTCCCAACTTCTAAACTTCCCTCTTCAAGGTGGCTTGACTTTTCAAACTTATCTTTTACAGAAGATAGTAAAGCCACTGTGGTTGCAGGTTTGGGAAATTTGGTTTTTTGGTTATACATTATTTTAAGGTCCTATAAGAGCTCTTGTAATCTCTCAATTTGTTCTCCATGACTTTGTATAGCAAGGAGTAATAATTAAAGTAAAAAAAAAACCCACTTTTTAAGGTGTTATCTGTACAGTATACCTGTAATTGTTCCTTCTTTTTTCAGGTTGTGGCAGATATAAGTAGGTCATTTTAGTCACAAGGTTCCACGTGACTTCCTCACTGCAAATATCTTCCTCCTTTCTTTGGAATGATCAATTCGGCTTGGGATGGAATTGAGTTGGAAGTCCCTGAGTTTGTATCACAAGACTCATTCTCTGCTTTGTTCAGCTTTTCCATCATCTTGGCAGGGAGTCATCCTGATCATGCCAGTGGATGTGGCGACTGCTCACTTACTGTTCAAGAGTTTTCTTGATGGCATCACTGGATGCTAGATCTGTCTACAAACAACTCCCCGCAGTTGGCAGGCACAACTAGCATCCATGGCACAGCTCAGAGATCCCTCCACTTTTGTTACTCATACTATATTGGAAACCCAAAATCAAAAAAATATGTAACCATGGAAAATTGGCAGCATACACAACAGAAGTTTAACCAAACTGAAGAAGGGTTTATATTAGCCCCAACCCTGCCAAGCTTTAGAAAGATACTGACTGAGAGTCCAGCAGGGTAGGGAACTCTTACAATGATTTTGTTAAACTTGATCCAAGGATGGACTTTAGACACTGACCATGATTTTGCTTTTGCTTTAAACTATTATTTGACTATTGATGATTTTATGTGTTTGAATTTATGGTTTTATGTGTTTGATGTCAACATTTTTCTTCTTCTTGGATTGTTGTTTTTACTTGTTCTGTGCTACCCAGAGTCACCTGCCCAGAGATAGGTGGTCAAGTAAATTAAAAATAAATAAACCAATGACAGCATGTCAAACAATAAGGTTAGTTCAGATACCTCAGAAAAGCGATTCTGAAGAAAAAGCAGATTGGGTTTAAATACAAATGAGCAAATAATTGAAGATGTTTTAACCATATTATTAATAAAAACAACAGTTTGGGGAAGAAAAACGAAAACAGGAAAAAACTAATGAAAACAAAGTGAGAGAAAAATAGGAAACAGAGAACAAAAACAACAAGAAGAAGGCAGCTTGAAATCCTGTTTTTCATAGACCCAACTCTCTTTTTATCTGTTTTACATATATTTATTCTTTATTTAATCACTACATCAAATTCTCTTTCAAATTTTCACTTCAAAGTTTTCCTTGGTATAAAGCTAACCTTATAAGCTACTTATTACATAGCCTTGGAGGAGAAAGTATAAATACACTTCATGCATAACCTCAATCGATGAAAGGAAATGCTCATGAGATGAACTGAATGATCATAAACTCAGAAACCTACCGTTCTCAATTTCCCATGGATTCAAGATTTTATTAACTGCAATATTGTTCTCTGTTAGTTTAATATGGAATGTAACTTGTTGAATGTTTAAATAGTTCTCTTATTATCTCATCTCTGACCTTTTTCTGCTTGAGAGTTAAACACTCCATAGTTGCGTCTTTCTCTCCTAATACACTTGGGAGCGGGGTCATCTCTAAATTTCCTGTTAGCTGCTCCTTGGTGTGAACAGCTTGGTATCTTTACAGTTTCTGCTGTTTTATTTGAGAGATTTTCAGTACATTTTACAAAGGACTCCTTTAGTAGTATTTTAGACTGCAATAAGTTCAAAAGTTCAAAGACTTAGACCAGAGTTTGCACTGGAAGGAGCACTGACTAGATATTAAATCTGTTATATTCTCGCTTTCTAAGTTCACATCTTCTCTATTTTATATAAGCAATACAACTGCTGGACAAATAGCAGCTGTTTGGTAGGGGAAGGAATAAAGAGAAGAAAGTTTTATAAATTATTGCCTTTTAATTTCTGTTTGTAGATCCCATTCTGAGGAATTATAAAAGTTACACTCTGTCTAGTTATACAATTCTCATATTTATCTGGAAAATAAGCAAGCCCCGAGTTACTTAATTAAATTGTTTATTTTACTGGATATTAATCCATTTTTGAAGCTTCAAAGACTTTGATGGAGTTTATGTTGTGAAGTGTACATTCAATCTCTTCTTCCTTTTTTTCTGTTCTTCAATCCTGTTTTATACTCTACTGAGTTGTAGCTAAAATAAGTATTAGAGTTTATAAAAAGTAAATTAAAAGTATATAAAAACAAAAATAGTGAGTTAAAAAAATAATTACAGATTCAGAGCTGTTCAGCCATCTCTTGTGGGCAGACTACCGAAATGTGGGTAGCATCTTTTTTATCTGGAACAGCTCATTAATCCTACCACTGCATCATCAACCAATATATTCAACGAATATATATTGATCTATTCTATGTAAAAGAGAATAGGGCAGATAGGTGATATATATCTGACCCTATGCAAATTTCAATGTGGGACAATTAAAGATTATGAGGACTATCAAAGGCTGATTTGAAACCTACATGTTTTTTTTCCCTCTTCTTTATACCAAGCATTGTGGGGTGGCTTTGCAGCAGGAAGTTCTGCTAGTTGGAGATAATACAAAAAACAAGTTATGGGATGTCAGATGCAGTCTTGGAGCAAAGCAATACTCAAGGAGGTATTTCAGTCCTACAGAAAACTCTGATTTACTGTTAGCTTTCTTTGAAGCTGTGCTCTACTTAAATATTTTCTTCTTGAATTCCTTTACTGGCACTGAAGAAGAAAAACAGACTGCTAATGAAATATTATTTTAGTTTATGTATTTTATAGCAGGCTGCTTGTTTTCTGCAAGACACATGGAAAAGAAACATACTGTTCTTTTTCAGTTCTATGGGACTATTATAATTCTACAATTGGCTTTCCAAAGCAGAGTGTATATTCTGACTTATAAGAACATGAAATTTCCCCAAATCCATGAACATTGATCCTTTAGCTTGAGTCTTATGGGAGTTGTAGTTCAAAACATACTTGATTGTCTACTTCTAGTATAGACAGAGGCTTTTAATTTACAAGTAAGGCTATTATGCTTAATAGGCAGTAAGTCCTCTTGGATTCAGTAGGACTATTGGACAATCTCTGTTTAAAAGGTATTGTCTTCTAAATAAAAAAAAATCCACCAGGTTTTCTATTGATTTTAATTTCATTCTACAGTGTCAATCATCATGATTCAACTACTAGCTACTTAAATTAGATAGTAGATGCTAACAAAATTAGGATAGAAGTATCTATCTGTCTGTCTGTCTATCTATCTGGTACAGGTAACTAAACTCTTTTTTTTTGTTCCTGAAAACAGTTCTGCTTTTAAAAAATTAATTTAAGGATAAATCCAGTTCTGGTAATGAGTTCAGTAGAAATGAAAATAACTGAATAATGAAAATTTTACTTAGGTTTCCAGGAGATGGGGAATTAAAATGTTCTCATTTAGAAATATATATTTTCTATTCTATACAGTTTGTAAGCAGCCTGCTATGACAATCCATTTCTCAACCTTGAAGGATTTATTTTAGCTGAATAACAATCATTATGGCACATACATTTTTCTGTACTAGCAAAGAGCTCCACTTACTGGTAGATCATGCTGCTAGTAGTTTAAAAAAAAAACTGGTGCAGAAAAATGGCATAACGTTTCAGAACTGAATGTGTGTGTGTGTGTGTGTGTGTGTGCATGTGCTGTCACACACTAAATAAACAGTGCACTAAAACAGAGTTGCTCAGGTTTTATAGTATGTTTAGCAATATCAATAGCACTTAGACTTATACACCACTTCACAGTGCTTTTACAGCCCTCTCTAAGCAGTTTAGGGAGTCAGCATATTACCCCCAATAATCTAAATCTTCATTTTACCCACCTTGGAAGGATGGAAGGCTGAGTCAGCCTTAAGCATCATAAGATTCTAATCATAAGATCTGCCAAATTACAGTCAGCTGGCAGTCAGCAGAAGTAGCCTGCAGTATTGCATTCTAACCACTGCACCATCATGGCTCTTATAATTTACATGTTTTTAGGCAAAGAAAAATGTGAAAGATGGCATTAAAAGAAGCAAAACAAACAAAAACCACCAGCAAGAATTAAAAACAACCAAAAACAAATTGGAATTCATAAAAATAGAAAATCCACACAAGACTTGGCTATTCTACCAAACAAGATTCAAAATCTCAGCTAAATGTCTTAATTTGTACATTGTCCTAAGTAAGCAACCTTGGACATATGTAAATTAATTGTACTATGTCAAAATGATTAGTATGTCCATTTTTGTGGTGAAGGAAAGAAAAAAGTATTGGTTTTTCATGTTGCTCTCTATCATGTCAATATACTTAACAGGGACATTAGTTGAGGTATGTTCTTTACAGTATGCCAATTTTATTTCTGTCTATCTAATCTCTTAAAAGATCTTTGGTGGGATAGGTAGTTTGATGAACATGTCGGAGGTACATGCATGCACCCTAACTATTCCAAGTTAGTATGCACACCTAAAACTCTTTCAGATATTCAGAATACAAGTGCACATACCACACCCATCATCTGTACTAGTTGGAGAAATTTCACAAAAGCCCTGAGAGAACCTACTAATTTATCTAGTTTAGAAACTACCAGTAATCAGGAACACTTGGAACACACATTTCCTAACTTTGTGGAACTATTAGTGTACATATTGTATAGATAAAATACATATCTTTTTTTAAGATAGAAAAGATAGAATCATTTTTTATGATTTTTTTTTAAATGGAGATATTTGGAAGTCTGTTCACTAATAAGCTATTGCTTTCAGTGATAATTGTGTTTAAATTTTTGATAATTAGAAATTCTGTTAAGCAACCTACGTTATTTTCTCCTATCCTCTATAGGAGGCACTTTTACAATCTGGGAATTAAGGGGAATCATTTCCCAAGACTGCAGAGTCAAAGAGAAGTGGTGATTAGTACTGTACATATTTCATACCATTAACTTTTTGTTATTTTATGTATATATTTCACAAATGAAGGTACCATCCAGTCACAAATGCTCTAGGAGCTTATAGTACAATATAAATATATTTAGATATATTTATATATATATTTATACAATATTTATATGCAATATAAATATTCAAAGCCATATATGAAAATATTTTAAAATGACCAATGTACTGTAAATGTTCTTAAATTATAAGTTCTAAGTAAAATGCTCTCCTAAAACATAAGATAGATAGAAGGAGCTTTCCTCACTTCTATTGGCAGTTTGTTGTTCAGAGAAGGCTATATCACACAGACACAGACACACACACACACACTCATTTACTATACTGTAGTTGTTAAACATATTTATGCCAAACTGAATATCAGTTTGGTGTAGAGATTAAGGCATCAACCAGGGCTGTAAATTTAATTGTGTCTTTAATACTGTCCATGAAAGCTGGCTAGTAACTTTGGGCCAATCACTGTTTCTCAGTTCAACTCAACTTTGTTGAGTTGGGTAGTTGTTTTGAAGAAACTAGGTGCAGGAAAGAATACAGGTAGTCCTTGACTTACAAGTTGGACAACTGAGTCCAAAATTTCTATTGCTAAGTAAAGCATTTGTTAAGTGAGTTTTGCCCCATTTTTATGACCTTTTTTGCCACAGTTGTTAAATGAATCACTGAAGATGTTAAGATAGTAACACAGTTGTTAAATGTCTTCCCCATTGACTCTGCTTGTCAGAAGGTCATAAAAGATGATCACAGGACCCTGAGACATTGCAACTATCATAACTATGAGTCAGTTGCTAAGAGTCTGAATTATGATTATGTGACCATGGGGATGCTCCTATGGTGTGTGAAAATGGTTATAAATCACCTTTTTCAGTAATTTCAAACAGTCACTAAATGAACTATTGTAGATCAAGGACTTCCTGTATTATGTATGTTCTCTACCCTGTGATATTTATAAAATAATAAAACTGGGTTAATTTTTTTAAAAAAGAGATTCTATGATAGTAAATTCTTGTGATTAACTTAGTCCTATATACGTGAATTGGTCTTTGAAAATCGATGTCATGGTTGAGCCTGTATTTGACCTTTGAGTTATGTGAGATGCTCAAAAGATGCTCTTCATTAGCCATGCTGAAGTATTCTAGATCAGCTGTAATTTCTAAGCTGTATCTACTGGTTGCCTCACACAAAGCATAATGCAGTAATTAAAATTGTATCTCTCCCATATAAAGTCATGACTGGTTTATCAGATGAAGCTAAAACATTTCACTTGTTGTATATGTTGTGAGGCTGTCTGGATCAACAGACTTTTTCCAGACACTTCACAACATATCACCCACAAGAGACATGGGTTAAAGATAGATAGATAGAAACTTTAAACCCTCAGTAAAATAGTTAATTTCTTGGTGCTTTGTGTTTGCTCTATAATTTGACTTATAACATACCCATTCCCATCTCTTGTATATTTCCTATAGTACATTTCTTCCTATTTAGGCAATGAAAGGCTGCTTCCCTAGTCCTTGTTCAGCTTAGATTCCCTCTCCCTGAGAACATACAGACGCTTTTACCCACAATACCATGTTAAAATTGTGGGTTGTTTTTTTTTTCTTATCCTTGGGCTAACCCCAAGTTGCATAAATCTGTTATACTTTGTCACCAATGATTTTGAATGGAAGTCAAAACCCAGCAGAGGATGGAGGGAAATTGACAAGGGAGACAGGAAATGCAATTTTGGTATCATTTTTGCCAACCCAAGGATCAGTAGAGAGCAATTCAGCTCAACAGTGGGGAAAAAGGGGGCACACTAGACTGTCAAATAAGGATTCCAATATTTACGATTTCATAGAGAAAGATAGAATAGTGACTTTATTACATCCAACATCAAGTCAAAAGCACAGCTGCTTTTGTATTAGGAAGAAATCTGATCCAGACACCTGCTTTCCTTTTTTTTTCTTTTTTTAGTAGGATTCTTTGATGAAAACTATGTACACTTAGAGTTAAAAAATTGTTTTCAGAACTGAACACAATGCACAGTCCTTCTGGGACAGGCAGGTGCATTGTTGAACAATTGAAAGTCAGAAATCCTTGCTGTTCTTCTGCAAAACAGCTCTGATATATAAAATCTTGTACAAAAGTATGTCACGGTGAAAGATTGCCTTTGTGGAGTACTCCACGACATTTTTGCTTTCATTGTAGAATTATCTTTTGTACCATTATATGAGAGGTTGAATGGGTCCTGTAATTTTTCCCAGCAATGCGTCAAATGTACATTATCAGTGTTCACTCATGTGGATACAGTTACATTTCATGGAGCATGACATGTTATTTTGTGTGCACATAATGAACAAAAAACATTTAGGATTCCACTAGCAGAATTAAATGTATACCATTCTGCCTATTCATTTCATTTAAAGTGAAAGTCATTTTCTTTTTCATTGAGCCCTTGTGCTATGAAAAGAACATTACAGAGGAGGAAATAATGCAATTGTTTTAAGTGCAAGTGGTAGTTCATATGACATTCCCAAACTTACCACAGATGTCCCCAGCTCTCTTTGTCTAGTTACAGATTACCCCTGCTGCTAGCAAGGCATGGAACATTTATTTAATTCCATAGCAAAACATACATAACATATATTTTTCTAGGCTTTAGGAAATTGGTGAAGAACCACCTGTCTTGTCTTCCACAGGAGGAAGCTATGTCACTACGGGAGGTAAGGATTGTATACCTTTTGGAATTTTCTGTTTTAACATATTTTGTGACTTTGGGATTTTTATCAATATTTGGAGGCTATTTTTGTCTGGAGTGGGCTACATCTCACTTTTTATACTGTGATAAGATTATTAGCTTCCAGAAGCTACAGAAATGGATAGAATATAAACGAAGTACCTAAAATAAAGGAAAACAAATATTTGCCTCATATCTGCATTTTGTTCCTGTGAGGTTTTTGCATTTGGCTACATATAGAATGAAAATGAATGCTGTTATACCTTATGTGATTGTATACATCAGGATTCTGTCTAGCAATGGCAGTATTTGTACACACTTCTAGTAGTTTATCACTCTTATTAAAGAATTATAATATTGCAAAATCCAATCTGTGGACCAGAGGTTTAGTCTTCTCAGCTTTCTGGAGCCCATCCTCAGGGAACTTGTCTCTCAGCAGAATGTGTGTTTTCAGCTATTCTATGCATACTATTTATGAGCTGTGGTGGCGCAGTGGTTAGAATGAGTACTGCACACTACTTCTGCTGACTGCCGGATGCCTGTAATTTAGCAGTTCTAATCTCCTCAGACTCAAGGTTGACTCAGCCTTCCATCTTTCCGAGGTTGATAAAATGAGGACCCAGATTGTTGGGGGTAATATGCTGACTCTGTAAACCTTTTAGAGAGGACTGTAAAGCAGTATATGAGTGCTATGGCTATTCGTTGATTAATGTGTTGATGTGTTGATTGACTGTTGTTTCCTTGTATAACTACTAAATACCTGATAAGATGGTGGTAAATCAATATTCCTATTGACTGAGAAGGGGCCCATTTCCTAGGTTTCAATCATTTCCTGGCTATCTTTTTATCTGCATTGCCAATAATCTTAGTAGCTGTGAAATTGAATGTATATCCTTGTTATTGCAATTAACCATTGTAGTTCATTCTTAATTGATCTACACTTTTCTGTCAGCAAACTTTTATGAAGAAGATAAATGTAGCAATATAGAAATAAAATAAAAGTATATTTCACTATATTTCACAAATGTTCCTTAATGGGTTCAGCTGTAGCAGACACATGGATCCTATAGTCATTGTAATTTGAGGCATGGGAGATAGGGGAGAACTGCACCAGGATTAATGTTGGAGAAAGAGCTTAAATTCCTGTAGACTAGTTCTAATATGGAAATAAAAAGACTCATATATGATTACATTTAGTTCTGTCTTTCATACCTGAAGAGATCTACTTATCAGTTAAATTTTATATTAATACTAGATTTTCTGTCAGCTATTTCTCAGGTGTCATAAGGTTCAGGAAATCATCAGACAATTCCAGCCTGCACACTTTCTTGTGATTTTTTTTATCCATCACATAAATTGCTAATAGGAGGGTTTTTTAATTTCATTTTCATCCATGCAAGGCTAATTGAGTAGCTTTCAGACAGGATAAACAAACTGCTCAGGGTCCCTTTAACAGCCTCATAAAAATGCTGCAAGAAGCATGAATTAATTTATTGCTTATTTGATCAAGTACACCTAGGTTAACCATTTGTCTGCCTCCAAGTTAAATTCCTGTTTTTAATAGAATCTAAAATATTATATGTATTCCTGTTTTTATTGTGCCCTCCTCTTTATGGAATTAAATATGGACATGGCTCTCAAGGCAGTGCTTTAGGACCCACACTCTTTCTGCTTTACATCAATGACCTAAGCGATCATATTAAAAGCAGCTGTGTCTTCTTTGCTGATGACGTAAAATTATTTAACACCACTGACAATGCTGCTGCACTACAAAGCAACTTTGACTATATGTCAGAATGGTTGCACATTTGGCAACTCCAACTCTCAGCTAATAACGTTCAGTCCTACACATTGGCAAAAATAATTAGAACACCAAATACAAATTGGGAAGAAACAATCTTGTAGATAATACTCACTTTGTCAAGGACCTAGGAGTAATCATCTCAAATGATCTAAGCCCCAGAGCTCACTGTAACAGCATTGCCAAAAAACCATTAAGAGTTGTTAACCTAATCTTGCAAAGCTTCTTCTCCGGTAACATTGTATTGCTAACTAGGGCATACAATGACCAATTCTTGAATAAAGCTAATCCACATGGAATCCACACTATATATTGGACATTAACACGATTGAGCAGGTCCAGAGCTATTTCACGAGAAGAGTACTCCACTCATCTACTCACAATAGAATCCATTATGCCTCCAGACTTGAAATTCTAGGCTTGGACAATCTTTTTTTTTTTGTAAAAATTTTATTAAATTTTCAACAACAAACAAACAAACAACTACATAAACAAACATCAAACAATATATCTTTTTT
>JAEANM010028610.1:0-10334 GCA_017656035.1 Myanophis thanlyinensis
AAAAAGGTTGGGGACTGCTGCTATAGAGCAGCTTAAGACAATACTCGCCATTTTAAAATTGGTCTTGAATTGATTGGAAGGTAATATTGAAAATTTAGTATCCTGATTCTGTGTCTTAGTAGTCTTGTTCTGATTGTTCATAATTACAACAGACTTTCTTGGGACCACTTAAAAGGTGGTTTTTGAAATTCTGATGGCTACCCCTCTTCCATGATCACATGATTACATTTTCATTGATAAAATTATTTCTATGGTTTGAAAATTTATTTCATTGCATTGAAAATTGAATAGATCATTCTGCTGACAAATTAAATAAGAAAGCAAGTTTCTTAAGTGTAAGGCACTGTTGGTAGGAATTGTTTTTCACATAATTTCTCCAAATAATGAAATAAAAAATTGTTGGATTGTAAAACTAGTAAACTTCTTCAGTTCTTTAAGGAAGAAGACTCAGCTTCTTTTTTTTCTATTCATAAACCCCCATCTAGGATAATAACAGGTAGCAACATCTACATAGACTCTGCTGAGCATTGTTTTTTGAAGATTCCCTCCTGACTGCCCAGTCTTAGTTTCTAAGATATAAAAGTTAATATTTATTTTATTTAGATTTAAAAATTCTATCCTTTTATATTGTTTTTATAAAAAAACTCAAGACGGCAATACTCTTTCCTTCTACTTTTTTGCCCATAACATCCTTATGAGGTGGATTGGGCTGAAAGAGAGTCACTGGCCCAAAGTCACCCGCCTTTCAATTTTAAAATGGGACTAGAATTCATAGTTCCCTGGTTTCTAGTGTGGTGTTTCTGAACAATTAGACCAAACTGGCTTTCAATTAGAGCAATACAATTCTTAATAGAGCAGCTTAGGGCTGGAAAGATGCCAAGAAGTAACTGCCTTAAATACCAGAGTTATTTAAGAAAATATGAGGTGTAAAATCCACTTTTAGCTTCTGTCTTCATAGATATTAATAAGATGTTGTGATACCCAGTGATTGGAGTTTGAGTATTATATTTCCTCTTTTTAACAAAGGTACAAGAAATAAGCTTGACAATTATAGTCCAATCAATGTGTTGAGCAATACCTGCAAACTCTATGCCAAGCACTCTGATTGGAACTTTCAGACTTAATAGAAAATAAGACAGTTTAGGTGAAGAGCAAATAGTGTTTAGAGTATTCCCCAATACATTGTCAAGATTGTGAAAAAAACTTAATAAACAAATAGGAACTTGGTGTTGGCACCCTCTCTTTGTGATGTATTTTTCAATTTTAGAAATTTTAGACTCTACAGCTAATTCTCAATTCAGAGCCACAAATGCCTAACATTTCTTTTACTAAAGAAGGCAGTGTTTAAATATTTTTTTCTCTCTATTTTACGACCTTTTTTTGCCACAATTGTTAAGCAAATCATTGTAGTTATTAAGTGAGTCATGCAGTCTTACAGCAAACCTGGCATTCCCTCTTTGACTTCACTTTCTAGAAGTTGGTTGGGAAAGTCAAAAATGGTGTTCACCAATCCTAGGACAATGCAATTGTCATAAATATTTGCCAGTTGCCAAGTTGTAAGTATGAGAACTAGTTATAAGTCACTTTTTTCCAGTGCTGTTGTAACTTTGAATGGTTACTAAACAAATAGTTATATGTTCAGGATCTCCAAAGACAAATTCATTGACACAATATGGAAATTGATTTTTTTTTCATTTATCAACACATTCCACAATAGCACCTATGTAAGAGTTAGATGTAATCTGAATGGGACAGATTACAATACCTATGCATTTTACTTTTCAGTCTTACTTTTCAATCTTAGCTCAAACTCTACCACTTAAAGTATCTGCTTTAAATATTCTAGTATTATTGCATGCAATTGTAGAGTTGCTCTCAATGTTTTTTCACTTTAGGAAGGATTTGAAGGCATGAGCCATCATTTTAATGAATACACTTAGATGTAAATTATCAAAAGACTTAAATAAAGGCAAAATTAGCTTTTGTATGATACAGAACTAGGCCCTTATTGTAATTATAGTGCTGAAATCTAGATTTCTCAGAGCAATTTGTGATTTCTGAGATAAAGAAAACTTCATGATTAGAATCTTGAATGCTAAAAGCAAAGTGTGGCTTACATGTAGCAAGTGTTGGCGACAAATAATTTTGTCTGGGCTAATCTAATTTTCTACCTAAAGTTAAATCTGCATTCTATGGCCTTTCTGGTGCTACAAGTAAACATCAGGCAATAATGTGGGGATAATGGTTTTCAGCAAGATGTTGCCTTCTTATGTGAATGTATTCTGAGATTGAGTTATTTGCATAAAGGAACCTGGTTTGTATCTTCTGTTTGACATTAATAAACAAAGGAGAGTATGTATGAAAGCACATTTTGATATGTTGCAATTCTGCAGGCAGATTATAGGCATATTGAATACAGTGCTTTGCCCTTGTGGCTCACTAAAATAGTTTCCATGTATTTTTATATTGCAATTTTTATAGACATAGTTTAAGAGCATCATTCCAATTCTAGAAAAATTCCCGGATTACATTTTTATCAGATAATTGGAGTGTATTTAACTCTTTTTAATTTTTTAACTCTTTGCAATTGTCTGGATTCATGCTTTGGAACGCAATGACCAGGAACACAGCAGGTATCTGCAATTTAAACCATTTTTCCTAATGTTTTAAAGACAGTTATAAATAGATGTTGTATTCATATCATTGTTTTGCATAGTCCAGACCACATTTTTGTCTTCAAAATAGATGCATTGCACAGTCCTCCTATATATATCTGCAACATTATATTAATCGGAAAAATAAATATTCCATGCTACAGAGCATAGCAATTTTTTAGCAGGATAATTGAGCACTAAGAGAAAGTCTTACTAGTGAGAAAGCAACAATCTGTTTCTACTAGATTGTTCATCAAGTAACTGGCAGAAAAATTCTTTTCTGGACTGCATGCAGACACATATTTCCATTCTATAGTCCAAAGCACTGCTTCATTATTTTTCTTAGTCTCAAAGATTTCAGCCACTGAAAGAATGATTGCACAGAGGAAATAAATTGTCAGGGGGAAAAAAAATCTATACACTGTTTAGTGGGTGGCTTAAAAAAAAACCAAGATGAGGAAATATAATCATTAATGGGATTTGGTAATAGCTTTTAAAGCAAATGTTTTCTGATTAAAGTCTTTAATCATCTGAACTAAAGCGGTAATTGTGAACAGATGGAAATCAAATTACTACCTCTCTTGATTTTTGTCATATCTGATGCAATTTTTGATGTATGGTAAATATTGTTTCAATTCAAAATCCGATGTTAATATGACAATCTCACCCACATTTTATTTAATTATTGTTATTTTCTTTAGGTAGCTAATGCAATAAAAGCTTCACTGCCTCAAGGTGCCATAAAATCTAACAAAGAAGGTACTAAATGTATTCAGGTTGAAATTACTCCTACAGCATCAAGAATATCAAGAAATGCTGTGACCAGCATGTCTATTCGGGGCCATAGATGGAAAAGGCATGGTAAGAACTTTGGTTCTAATTAATTATGCCATAACAAAAATTTGATATTCCAAAATTGATATGTGATTATTTAAAAATTGATATTATTTATACTAATAAGAGATTCCATACATAGCATAAAAAGGCCAATTAACTTTTATGTTATTTTATTTCTCTAATATAAAGTCTTTTGTGTTTTCATTAGCATAAGAAACCAGGCAATGCTTATTTTACAGTTCATCATACATTATTTGTTGTCAATAAATGTTATATATTATATTAAAATTCTGATATAGTATATTCGTTGCACTTTTGATTTCAAATATTTCATTGTTTTAAAGTAATTATTGACATGATTGATAAACCATGTTAGTCTTCTTAATGTAACATAAATTTCCTCAATTTTTTATTATAGTAGTGTATATAAGTATGCTGCCACTAATGAAAATTTTATACTGATTATTGCACAACATCTTCATATACTGTGTCTTATTTATTACAGATGTAGCAAACATAGTTGGAACTGCTAAGGTGTTTCTGTCTTTTGTAGAAATTAGAGAATGGATTCATAGACCCAATAATGATTTTGTGGCTTTAAGGTTGGATGCAGAATAGTTAGTAATGGTAAATAAAATTATTAGTTTATTTGAATACAAAGAAGATATAATTTTTTAAATAAACTACAGACTACAGCAGAGTTTTTTTCCCCTATTTTTTTATTAGTGATAGGGTTAGTTGCTATTTCTCTTTGCTACTGTTAAGAGCTTATAATGGAAATACTGATCTATTGCTTAAACTGAATAACTAATGTGTACCTTTGTTTTTGTCTAGCTAATGTAGTTTCCAATATTTTATGCAACTGGTAGTCAAGAAAAGACACATATCTTGCACTTTTCAGACACTACTTTTACTACTGTTACCTTTCTGCAGGAGTCATGCTTGATGATACAGGTGCTGAAGTTCAAGATGCAATGGTTAGGACAAGTGTTTGCTGCAGCAGATAACAAACAATAAGGCAAGAGGCTTGATAGTATTAGTAAAGCAACTGACTGCAATAAAGATGAACAGTTATTCTATTAAGAAGGATAATTTTGAAGGTATGCAAGCATTGCTGCAGATCCTTAAGTATCCAATATATTGGATGCTCTTCCCTTTAGGAAAAAATTTCATAATGTAACAAAACGAATAGGAAATAAAGTACCATTTTGGCTCCTGGTGGAGAATTTGGGGGCTATTTTATGGATCAATATTCCATCAAATTATTTTGATTTATTACAAATACATGAGCTTCTACATACTTCTAATTACTTCTACTGGAAAGGAGCTTGCATCCAACAGATTATTATTAGAACCTGGCTTGTTAGGGGAACAAGTCTAGAATTTTAGTTTAGTTAAACAAATATTGTCTTGTTCAGTATTCTCTTGGCAGAATAATAGTGAGAACAATAGAAAAATGTGTGCCAGGATAGTTGTTTGATTATTGTATGACTAAATTTTGAATATTGTTAATTATTGGTGATATGTGAACCCCAATATGAAAAGAAATATGGAGACATCTTTTTAAAATGTTGGTTGATAATTCAGAAGAAAGTAAAATTTTGCTTCAAGATAAAACTATAATTCAAGAGATAAGTACTTTTAGATTTGCTTTCCATATTTAGTATAATTATTTATTTATTAGTTTGAAAAGGGGTAGCATCTTCTTGGTTTTTTAATATTGCTATTTCAATATTTGAAATTGATTAGAACTTGGGTTCTTTGGATTACATATCCTTTAAGATATGGACTAAAAAGACCTGATCATCTATTGCAGCTTAATATGCTATGCAATTGTGAGGAGGAAATTATTCATTGAAATGTATCATTAAGATCCAGATAAAATACCAAGGAGCATCTTTAAGAAAAGCATGATCTTGTGGAGAAATCATGTTTTGAGAAAATGATAGTTTTCTGCTGTCATCAGAAACACTATGCTCTGTCTTATTCAAAAGCATTGGTTTCTACTGATCATTCAGTTGTTTACATATAGAGTAGGTCTATTTCAGAATTAGAACAAATACTTGATTTGGTGTTTATTTTTCCTTCTGGATTATAATAGAATAATAGAATCTTTGGGATCTTAATTTTTTGTATCTGTAGTACAGTGGCTGAACAGTCACATTATATTACAAGATAAATTAATGTGCATGTTGGTAAGGACAAAATTGAACAGAATTCTTCAATTATCTAAAGTTTGTGCTTTGCCCTTAAACTGTGGTTCTATGACACAAAGTAAAGTTTACAAGATATGAAAATCAGACAAACTGTACTTGGATCATAAAAGTATAGATTAATGAGAATTTTATGGTAAACAATGGAAATATTGATTGAAATCATTAATTCCTCTTAAAAATGGTAGGTAATTTAATCAATATTAATGTTAAAGCAAAGAAACCAAAGAAAATTAAAAGGAAATTTGGAATTCCTTTCTTATTCATTATTTAATTCCAGTGAAACCAGAGAATGAACGAATGTGTGTATATACTGATATGTATCATGGGGAGAAAAACAAATTAAATATAAATACCATCTGTAAGTTAGATACTATAATTAAAAAAACAGGTAGATAATATTTTTCTTCTGCTATTTGGCATTCACATGTTTTTTTTTTAATTTTATTTCCATGTGCAGCTTCAGCTATTTTGTAAACTATGGCTTATGCAGAATGCCTGGATTAGTACATGTACTGTATGTGACCTCACCATTGTTTTAAAGCAACTTTCACTTTGTGTGACATAGTTCAGTTATAGAAGAAGAAAAACATCTTTCCTGTACATTTCATAACACTCTGCGAAAAAGAACAGAATTAAGAATTTGCAACAGAAAACCACAACCCGTTACAGGTAGACTTCTATTCAGAGATAAACCAGGCTATAATAGTGGTAGGAGAGTGCAGGGAGGAAAGAGGGCATCAAAACGAGAAAGGCGCCCTGTCTCAGGAAGATTGGAAAGATATTTTTATTTTGTTCCCTAAAACATCAAGTATTTGGAATGCCATGGAAGTTTGACCTATAAGATAAAACAATGTTGCTGTGCTTCAGGTTCTATCATTATTACATAATTCTATCTTGTGGGGCATAAGGTCCAGAGAGTAAGTTTTGTTGTTTCTCAAAACAGCTTTGAAGACCTGACTTTTTGTTCAGATTTTGGGCTAGGATAATCTATACTTGCTATATTTATATAAATAAATAAATTATAAGTAATGGGCAGAAAAACAGCCTGATGTGCTATGCACTATAAATGTTATTAAAAATAGTACTGTTGCTCCTATTTGTGGGCATGGGAGTTCTAGTCAAAACCGCTTAGAAACCTGGTGCAATACAGTATGTTCAAAGCACTTTTTACTTTCCAATGGGTATAATCTTATTGAAAGGTATTCAGTTACCAAAAGGGGATGTTTATGGGGATATATATACAGTATATCACAGAAGTGAGTGCGCCCGTTACATTTTGTAAATATTTAAGTAACGGTATATCTTTTCATATGACAACACTGAAGAAATGACACTTGGCTACAATGTAAAGTAGTGAGTATACAGCTTGTAAAGTGCAAATGTGCTGTCCCTTCAGAATAACACAACACACAGCCATTAATGTCTAAACTGCTGGCAACAAAAATGAGTGCACCCCAAGTGATAATGTCTAAATGGGACCCAAAGTGTCAATATTTTGTGTGGCTACTATTAATTTCTAGCACTGCCTTAACCTTCTTGGGCATAAAGTTCACCAAAGCATTAGAAGAGGCTTCCTTCTGGGACAATAGCTGTGCAGACCAATTTGATGCAACGTCTAGCATATGGTCTGAGCACTGACAGGCTGGCCCCCACCTCTTCAACCTCTGCAGCAATGCTGGCAGCATTCATACATCTATTTCCCAAAGCCAACCTCTGGCTATGACGCTGAACATAGGCACTCAGCTTTTTGGATCGACCATGGTGAGGCCTGTTCTGAGTGGAACCTGTCCTGTTAAACCGCTGGTCTTGGCCACTGTGCTGCAGCTCAGTTTCAGGGTCTTGGCAATATTCTTATAGCCTAGGCCATCTTTATGTAGAGCAACAATTCATTTTTTCAGATTCTCAGAGAGTTCATTGCCATTATGTTGCATTGCCAATGACCATTTGAGAGTGTGAGAGTGATAACACCAAATTTAATACACCTGCTCCCCATTCACACCTGAGACCTTGTACCACTAATGACTCATGACACCAGAGAGGGAAAACAACTACTTGGGTCCCATTTGCACATTATCACTTAGGAGGGCTACTCACTTTTCTTGCTAGCAGTTTAGACATTAATGGCTGTGTGTTGCGTTATTTTGAGGGGACAGCACATTTACAGCTTCATACTCACTACTTTACATTGTAGCCAAGTGTCATTTCTTCAGTGTCATCACATGAAAAGATATACTTAAATATTTACAAAATGTACTCACTTCTATGTATCTGCTCTTATTTAATCAGTTAATTCCAGGTTTATAAATGTCTTCTGAAAAAATATTTTATTCTTTTAATTGAATTCTGTAATATGTTAAATCATTATTTTTCCATTCAATAGTCAGGCGCTTACTTTGTAAAAATGCTTATGATGACTCAATACTTTTCACTTCCCTTTTCCTTTTCCTTTTAAAAGTGGTTTTGACTATGTTTATATAGCATCTATGCATATTTTTTTAGTTTGGCAGAGTATTTCATTTTTAAGATTTAGATTCTTGCTACAACTTTCATTTTATTAGAGCTTGCTTTTTCCAGACTTTAGCCAAACTCTCTGCCCCATTTATTCCTCAGCTATTTCAGTGAAACCATCCTACCAGTATATGCTCAACTATCTTTTATAGTCTTGGATTGTTTTTACTTTTTTTTGATCTTCCCATGTCCTTTTTTATATATATAATGACTTAGAAATCAATAAATCAAAAGTACTTTTAAATGTTCATCACTTGTTAGTGAGGCACATTTCATTTTGACACTTCATATAGCAAAACAAAATCATTCTAAAATAATCTAAATTGAATTGGAAGTGTAATGTTTTGTGCTCTGAAGCAATGTACAGTAGGCATTTGGAAAAGAAAAAAGCAATGATTCTGTGCCCCCATTTTTTATTTCATGTAAAACCTTTGAAGAGAAGCAGGAAGGAAAGAGTAATAGAGATGTTTGTATTCTAAGGAAATCTCTTTAGTAGCTCCCTGATCACCCCATAGTCCATTGGAATTGTAGATCATATATGCAAAATGCAGTCTTCATGAATTAGAGCAGTTGTGATAAAGGAATCTTGCTATTTATATTTCTTTTTCAATAGTACAATCTTTCTATAAATCAAACTCAGTAACTTAGAGATCCATAAAGAAAAATATTTTAATATGTAATATGTGTCCAGATTACACATTTACAATATTTTATACATTTTATTGATATTATTTGCACTGGAAATTGTGCTATCATTAAGCTACTGTACAGATTTTATAATACAAGGTTATTAGAAATAACTTTAGAATTCATTGAACAAAAACATAGTATTTTGGAAACTATTGTAACATATTGATTTGATTAAAGCATTCATTTATTTAATCTGTGTTCTATTTGCTTAATTTTATGCATTTATTTGCTATAGAAATAGAAAGGTAGAAGAGATGTGTGATATAAAGTATGCAGCATTCACACTTTAGTCTTAATAAAGTCTTACTTGTTTTCCTTACTTCCCAGCATATATACAGGCAATCCACAAAGAAAGTCTGGAAAATGGAATGATTGAGTGCAGTCTCCTCTCTGCTGTATGCTACTAGTGATAACAAGATAAATGATATGGACATTGGTCCTTGTAAGGAAGCACCACATTGTGTAGTAGAACATAGATGGCAAGAAACAGAGCTTTATCATCTGCTGGAATTCAAAAAGATAGAAATCATTGAATTTTCAAAAAGAATATTTTTTTTTTATAATTTCAATCTGCATATTTTAGAAAATTGTCCTAGTGCAGGGGTGGGCAATTATGGCTCCTTTATTACTCGTGGACTTCAACTTCCAGAATTCCTGAGCCAGTATGGTTAGCTCAGGAATTCTGGGAGTTGAAGTCCGCGAGTCATGAAGGAGCCATAATTGCCCATCCCTGTCCTAGTGTAATAGGGTAAAAATAATTCAGAAGCAGTGTTGAGTACGATAAAATCACTGGTTTGGTTGTGAGGTACTATTGTATATTTAACCAAGTAAAATATTCCCTATACTGTTAGTGGATATATTTAAAAAGTAACTGTAAAATAAAAATTAATGTATTTATATATTGAACTTCTTTAGTATGTAGCAAGTACATTTTTTCAGTTGAGCTCAGCTCCAAAGAGTTCATTTTTAATTTTATGATAATAGACTATTTACTGCAACCTAAATTCCATCCCATTTTCAGAAACATTGTATGGCTTAAAACTCTAGACATAATGTAAGAACTCCCTTTACTAATGACAGGCCATGAAATTAAACCTCTGACTTTGAAACCTTCATACTATTAGGTTTTCTGTCCAATTGGTGTCTTTTTGTTTGTCTCCATAGTTTTTGTTTCAGCCATCTTTCTTTCTTTTTGTCTTATTCATCTTTAATTCTAGAGCAACCAGATAATACTAATGACACTACTGAATCGGGCAACTTTGTTATACCCGAGATTAGTGTCACAAATGTGGCTGGAGAAAGAACCAGGAATGGGGAAAAAAACAGAGTGCCAGGAGAAAGTGATCAACATATTCAGGGTGTACAGGAAATTCCTACAGAACCTAGAGTTGACAGCAAAGGCTTGCCAGAGATCAGGAGGCAAAAATCA
>JAEANM010028611.1:0-10333 GCA_017656035.1 Myanophis thanlyinensis
AATAAATAAATAACAGCTTAGCTAACTAAAAATAGTTGCAGCTGAACTGATTGTAAAAATATTTTTTTCCATTTTTTCCAATGATCTAACAATTGTTTTAATTATTCTGTTATAGGCCACTAACTGTCTAAGAAAGCATTTTTCAGTGACTTAAAAATCACAGTTAAAATTAATTTTCATAATAATTATTGCACCTTCATAATCCTCATAATTTAAAAGGGGGAAATGAGATCAGTAAATTATAAATGCTTGGTTACTATAATTAATACTAGTATTGTAAAAGTAAATATATTGATTATATTCATTATTACTAATAATACTTTGTACCTTTAATCATAAAAATAAACATTTATTTTGAAATTATGCCTAGTTCTATTTCTCTTAAACTACACTATCTGCTTTACACAATAAAATATTTAATTATATCATAATTTTGAATATTCTCAAGGATGGCATATTACTGGTAAATATAACAAAAATTGTATATTTCAACTATCAATATCTCTTAATTTTAAAGACATACAGTTAACAAGACAAGACAGCTGTAGTTTTCCAGGTAAGTTTTTACTCCATTATATCTCATTATTGTAGGAAAACTTGACTTTTGTCTAAATATCTCTGCATTCCCCACCTAATTGCCATTTTCATCCATCATATTTCATGATTAGCTTCCTCTTAATACAGGAAGGCTGAATCTGTAAATATTATTCAGGTTGTAACATCATGTTTATCAACTTCTGAGGGTGAGACAGATTAGATATTGATATGTATGTTGATTTGGAAAATCAATGTATTTTTTAGATATTTATGATATGCAAGAAGAAATTGCCCTCTCCTAAAAAAAACCAGTTAAAGTAACTCTTGGGCTGTTAGAGTCCAGATCTTGGTCACCTAGTTTTCTCACACTAATCAAAACTTATACAACCAGCAAAAGTTACTTTATACTTATTTTTCTTCACAGGGAATCTTTTATCACCTAATATATATCTGAGTAACTCATCAAGAATTGAAGGAGACACTGTTTGGTTTAGATGTAAAATACCACCACTGTTGAATTTTACCAGGATTGTTTTTTGTAAAGATGGGAAAGAGATACAAAGTTGTCAACGGGAGAAGAATGTATTTGCATATAACCTTCATTACAAAATATTACAAGAAGACACAGGATCAATTTCCTGCATGTATCAGTTCAAGGACTTGAAAAATTTTTTCAATAATTCTGGTTTAAGCAATGCCATATATCTTCAGCAAGTTTTGGGTAAGAACATTTTTTAAAATCAAAATCAAGTTTCTTAATTAATGAATTAAAAATAGCAACTTCTTGCTTTCTTATTTAAGAGTAGATCTAAATTTTATCCAGATGTTACCATTTTAGCCTAAACTTCATCTCCAATCAGATATTAATTATTGTCCCCTATCATAATTAAAATAATAGGACTCTGAGAAAACTTGCAATACATTCAAGGACTGTATCTTTCTTTGTATGCTTGAAAAATCACATCTGAAAATATATATGAATTTGTGCTGTTTTGAAAAATTATGAACTTATACGAACGGAGTAAAATGTCCATATCAGGTAAAATGAGGAAATGATTAAAATGAAAATAAACAGCTTCACTCTTAAACAAAACCAAAACACTTTTTAAAATTGCCTTAATTTCCTTAAGATTTAACCAATTTCAAATCTGGAATAGACCCAAGAGGATTTGCAACAAAATGTTGCTTCTTTCTTATTTTAAATCTTAGAAATCAATACTACAACTTTTTGTGTGTTCAGTCATCTTCCAACCTGAATTCCTAAATTCCTTGTCATTAATAGTATAGCCTTTTTCCTCTAATGCTGAAACTTTTGTCTGAAATAGGAATTTTATAATAGCAGTAACAATAACATTCAGACTTATATACCACCCCATAGCAGTTTATAGCACTCTCTGGACTTTCTCAACAGAGGAGGAGGGAGAAGACATCACCTATTTCCAGTCTACAACAGCCCTTGCAACAGTTCCAAGAAGATTACACAACCAATTGAATTCTGATTCAGGTGACCCTGAGGGCAAAATTTTCAGTTTTCTAAGGGCAAAGTTCTCATGGAGAATGCTAATGACCAGATGACTGCAAAATAATGCAATTAGAATCTTCCCTTCCACCCCCCACCCCAACAATCCAGTCTCAAGTATCCAGTATCTATCCTTCTATCTCTCTCTGCCATCACAACTGATGAAACTTCTTGGATGAGAAATGAAATGTTCTTCCTCAAGAAAAAACAGTCCAGTTGCCTTTTGAAAAAAAGCTCCTTTGAGACAAATATGACCTACAGATTCTTCGGGGAGCTTTCTCCTGGGCTAGTGATCAGTCATTCATCTTCACCAAAAGCCAGAATTTCCCCACATTTTCTTTTTCTCAGAATCTGTACAAAGTTGTTTTAATTTTACCTGTGGTAATTAAAAACATTTAGCACTTGTGATTATCTGTAAAGAAAAACAGTATAAAAATACTGAATTTGGATGTTTAAAGTCAGTGAGATAATTAAGCACAGTTAGGGAGACCACTTTCACAGATTTTTTTATAGCTTTACTTCTAATTAAAGCTTGTAGGGTTTACATGAATGAAACTGGTGACCATTGATTAAATGATGCATTTTTCCTTGCAATTTTGTAAACATTAATTATCCTGTAAAAAAAAATACAGTAAAATGGAGAACAGTAGATGGACAACATAAAAAGAAGTGATTCTTTTTACCTGTCAAATAGTTTTGAAGATCAAATTGATAATGCTTGGAGATGGTTAACAAAAGTAAAGAATACACATTTCACTGCATTTCGTACTATGTATGTCTGTGCATGTGATGAATAAAATTTGATTTTATTTTATTTGAATGATGGACACTTCCACCCTAAAATAATGATGGTTGCCCTATTCTGATGATGGATCAGCTTTATAGTTCATATAAGAGTCTATATATGGTATGCCTTCTATTGGTTAGATTGATGTTCTTAGGGCTTTCAACACTTCCTCTCAGTGTAGTCCTATATCTGCTGTGCAGGTATTTACTTGACTTACCTGCTCTCTGTAGTAGAAAACAGCACTGTAGCTATAGAAAGATTTAAGTAAAGCATGCTTTCCTATCAGCATGTTACTTCCTAAAGAAGCATTAATTATATTTTTCTTTCATTAAAGGGCCAATCTCAAACATACTTTCTTATAAAATGGTATATTTAATGTTTTTGTTTTTGTTTCCATGCATTCTTTTTATGGTACTGTTAGCCAGCCAAACATTATATAGAGTGGAAGAGTCATTTGATTGTGATTCTAGGGGATTTGGATATTAGCTAAGAAAATACCAGTGTGGGTGGTTGGTTATGAAACAAAAGGCAACAAAATAATAAATGATGTGGGAACAGAATTTGCCATATTGGTTATAATAAAAGGCTTGGTTTCATTGATCCAGTTGCAGAAGCTTTACATATAATTTAGGCCTTATTGTTAAAACCTATTTATTTAATGTTCTTTAATATCTCAGTGTGTATTTAATTTTCCAACTAACTAATGAAATATTTTAATTATTATTCTGTGTTTTTGTATTATAGAAACCAACTTCAGAGTGGAGGAGCGAAACTCAATTTCTCTGAGTATTTACAATATGCAATTTTTCATTTTTCTCTATCTTTATTTTAGAATCTGCATCCCCTCCAATGTTTTTTCCTATTTTTAATACTGATATTGGTATTGAAAAATGCCTGTAATATTTGTTCTTTCTACTTCTAATTAGCAACAATAATGTACTTAACAATGAAAATAGCATAATTTTCACAACTATATCAAAACTCAGCAGATAAACCTGTACCCAAAATAAAATCATAGTATCTGCTACTTTCTATGTATCTGTGTTTTCCCCAAAATAAGACCGGGTCTTATATTTATTTTTGCTCTAAAAAACCCATTAGTGCTTATTTGGGAAACATCTCCCCCAACCCCCACATACAGGAGGTACAGATAAGAGTGGGAGTGCCGCTACTGCCAGGCTGGCCCTCTCTATCTGCTTGCCTGTGGCCACAATGAGCCAAGCTCTGGTGCACACTGCCCACCCTGCTTGCTGGTCCTGCTGCTGCTATGACACTTCTTAGCTACAGCAGGGGCTATGCTGCTGGGCCTGCTATACCTGCTGCTGCTGGGGGTCAGTGGCACCTGGGCTGCACTGCTCTTCATCCAAGCCAACAGATGGTGATGGGAGTGCCTTCCCATGCTGACTGCATAGCTGCTGCATGACTTGCTGCTGACTTATAGACCTTGGCTCTGGCTGTTGCCTGATGGTGCTCACAGGCAAACTCTCAGCATGCCCTGGCCACCACCTGCCATGTCTGCTGGCCCCTGCTGCTGCTGGGATACCTCTTGGCCACAATGGGTGCTATGCTGGCCACCAAGCAACTGCCCATGATGCTGCTGGCCCTGCAAGAGCTCTTCACCCACCTGGCCATGCTGCTCTTAGACACCCTGATGGGCTGCCCCTGGCTGGCACAGGACAAGTCAGCCCAGATCTATGACCTCCAGAACACCCTAGCCCTGCTAGCTTGCCAGGGCTTCTTCACTGGAGTTGCCAGTGGAGCCACACTGCCTGCGTCACCTAGCCTGCTGAGTGCTAGCCTGCCTGCCCTTACCTCCTTACTTACCTCTCCTGCGGCTGCTCTGCTGTTGCTGATTGCCACCAACTTGCCTTCCACCTGGCCTGGCCTGCCACCAAGTTCCAGCTGCTACCTAGCAGCCTCTACAGGGCACTGTCCCAGCATGAGAAGCTGGCCATGGTCTGAAGCCAGTCTGACTACTCCCTTTGGAGTGACCCCACAGGTTGGGTGGCTCCCCGTCCAGCTTTGGTGGGTGTCAGGCAGGTGGAAGTGCCTACCTTACTTCACCTCATGATGTGGCAGGAGGGTGGCTGTGACAGGGATGTGCAAGCTGGTGGTGAGTGGGGCACTCCAGCAGTCATAGACCTGGGCCAACTCACCCCACACCAGGCAGGAGTACCCCAGCAGGGAGGCTGAGAGAAGAATGGCCAGGAGGGTGAAGAGCTCCTGCAAGGCCAGTAACAGCAGGGACAGCAGGCAGGGTGAGCAGAGTGTCAAGAGCTTGGCCCATGAGCACTGTGAGAGCAGCAGCAAGGTGGCACTAGGTCATGCAGCAGTTGCATGGGTAGCGCTGGGAGCTGTTCCCACCACCACCCATCAATTTGGCCCCAGACCACCACTCAGTGCTAATTGCTCCCAGTAGCAGCAGAGCAGTGGCCAGAGCTGAGCCAGGGCAGTGCAGGTCATGCAGCGGCCACATGCCAGCATGGGAAGCTGCTCTGGCCACAACCTGTCAGCCTGACCGAAAGAGCAACCTCCAACAGCAGTGAATGTATCAAGCCCAGCAGCCAGATGTCAGACCTGACCAGGTGGCAACAGTGGTGATGGTGGCCATTGAAATCAATCCGGGTATGAACAAATGGTTGAGAAGGCACTTTATTCCCTTTAAGCACCTTCTGCAGTTGTCAAAAAAGCCGAGTGGCAATTGATGAGGGAGAAAAGTAGGTAAGGAAGGGGTGATGAAGAAATCTTCCTCCATCCATAGGAGACCCAAAATACAAACAACATCAACCTGGCTATACCCCTCCCGTCTGGCTGATGATCTTAGCTGGGGCATATTTTGGGGGCAGGGTGTCTATTAAGAGCAGCCTGAAAAATTGTGCTAGGGCTTATTTTCTGGTTGACTCTTATTTTTTCACATATATATCCAATTTTGGCCGCATTTCTTGCCACAGGGTAATACTATAAAGGGGGGGGGGGGAAGCTTACACAAATAAAAAATAAAACTATATAAATAAAATACTACAAAAGTATAGAAATACAAAATATAATAGCTAAAAGATGGGGAGTAGAGAGTAGAATGAGTATTACTTTAGAAATAGAATTTAGTTTATGATGATTGAAATGATGATACTATATTCCATATTTTACAGCGTTGAGAAATCATATTCTAATAACATTTTTAAGTGTTCATCTCGATTATAAAAACTACAAACTATAAACCTATTCTCTACTCTTGGAGAACTGTAAAGCCTATAAAATAGTAGCTGCCATTTCTCTCTTTCTCTCTCAAATTTCTGACTCCTTTCCCATAATTTCCAGCTAAATAATTGATTAATATATAATTTTTTTGTCCGCATTTAGGCTTAGGAATTGGAATTACAGCTGCTATTTTAATCATTGCTGTAATATCTTATGTGATGAAGAAACAAGGTAATATTTAAGTTTATAATGTTTAGATGTTAAAAATTGATGATCAGCGCAAGCAGCAGCATACGATGATTGGCAGCTCAGATTTTCTTTTCTATTTTTATACCACATGACCCAGGACTATTACTATGCATTTTGACTATTGTAGCTAATGACTATTGAGGACCATTAGGCTCAACTATTAAGGGCTGCAATCTAAAATGAGGAGGGGAAAATCTTATTTTTGAGAAGTTTGAAGAAATAAAATGCATGGTTGAAGCTATGTCTTTCCTTCTTTGAATATTCCACTAGAAAAAAAGACTAAAATTTCAACTTCACCCATGCTGAGAAACTATAGAAACATCGGCGATGGTCTATATGAAGAAAGCCAGTTTGGAGTAGCAATTAAAAACCAGACTGAAAACCAGGAGAACATGAGTTCTAATTCTAATAAGGCACAAAGCCAGGAGGGGTATCTTGGATCAATCATTCTTTCTCAACTCTAGGAAGTAGGCAATGTCAAACCATTTCCAATAGCTTGCATAAAAAATCTATAGGGATTTGTCCAGGTAATTGCCAGGAGTCATCACTGAATCAAAGAGGTGTGCCTCCATGCAATACCCATGTCTATATGAAGTTCCCAGACCACACTTTTTTTGCACCCTGCTCTATGCTTTATTGTGAAAGACAGATCACAGACCATAAAATTTCTTTCTTTTTCTCTGTCTCAGGTATATTAAAGTGGAAAGCAACCAGGTAAATATTTTGAGATTCAATGGTAACAGGAAATTTTATTAATATACATTATATATTCTTAAGGATAAGTAGCAGTATTGTAAAATCTTAAAGAGGAAAGGATAGCCATACATTATTCTCCCTGTACTTTCCTATATTTTTCTCACCCTTCTTTGAAGTATCGATTTATACTGTTAACAGAGCATTTTAGAATTGAAATATTGTGTTTTTGTTGTCTAAAAAAGGAGTAACAATTACGTTCTCAAAGTCTAAAAGAGGACAATCAGCAAAACCTATTACTCTTTTGAGAATAAGTTTATTTGACACTACTGCAATATGTTGACCAATTATTGCATTTTCTCTGTCTTTGTTCATGGTGGTATATATATATATTTTTAAAAAACTTATTCTTTCTTGTAAATTTTTATCTTTCTAATCTAAAAAATTACTGTTCTGTCTTGTTTATAAAACGAATGACATATCTAGAGGGAAGAAGAGGGAAATGCTTAACATTAACAGAAATACTTTCATTGAAAAATGTATATCTATGTTCAAGTAAAACCATTATTGATGTTTTTAAAAAATTATGGCGGTCTACCATAAAAGGTAGAAATTAAACTTTTATTAAAATTTTGGAAATGTTCAGTATCAATTCATTTGCATTCCTTAATTGGTATTTCATGTATCTTATCTCTGATATTATTAGGCAATAATATCATCATCAACAATAGTAATATCATAATCAAAATAACAATTTTCAAAGTCTGATCCTTGTCTCTTTTAAATTATTATTGAAATTGGTATCAATTTTATCAGACAACAAAGACTTCGATAACTGTGGTATATAAATACCCATTTATTTATATTAGTTCTTGCATTCTGTAGATGACCCAATTTCTAATGTTTTAACAGTCAGGAGAAAACAACAACTTCTATGTTTAGATTGTTCAGACCATACTTATTTTTTCTTGTTCGTCAAGCAGCCTAATTATTATCAGAATAGGAAGTAATACTTTCATTTCATTTATTAGATAGTAATGAAATAGTCTTTGTGCATCAGGGCATTCATACAACACTCCAAAAGAAAATGAAAAAAAGCATATAGAGATGTACTATAGCAGAGGTAATAATTGCCATCCAAGCCAACTTAAGTGAGAAAGCAGAACAAATAAGTAAAAGGAAGAATGTATCTTGAATAGAGAAATTGGATGGACATTACAATCAGTTCAAAGAGAAATGTAATATTATTCACTGAAGAACAGAAATCAAATGTAAAGGAACAGAATATGGGATAACTTACTTGACAATGTTATTTGTGATGCACAGACCTCTCAGAAAAATACAGAGTACTAATTGGATACTGGATACTGGTCATCAATAAGATATGCAGTACACTTTCTCTGCTTTATGGAATGCCCTTGTCATTCTTGGCTTTCCAGAAGCAGGGGCGGAGCCAGAGGGATAGCCAGGGTGGCCAGTGCCACCTCTAAAAATGTCCTTGCCATCCCTGTTGCCACCCCTCTAAAGACAGCAAGTTGTATACATCATTATCTTTCTATTAATTTTGTTAACAAAATTTTATCTGTAAGCCACTTTGTGCAGAAGAAAGATTATTAATAACATAACTGTGGACCCCCTCAATAAATCCTTGCCACCCTCTGGCCACCCCCAGTTTAAAAATCTAGCTCCGCCACTGTCCAGAAGACCCCAAAGATCAGGTTTTTACTAACGCAAAAGGACCAGAATTTTAATGGAGCTCAGTATGCATGCTCATGTATTGTGAGTTTCATTTGATTACAATATTACAATTGTAAAAATTGCATTTTTCCTTCATTTTTAGAATGTTATATTTTTCTTGTCTATTGGCTGCTAGTTCTCAGAAATATTTATTTAAGAAGGATGATAATATGAATGTTATAAAGTTCAAAATCAACAACCACAAATGCACACACTCACGCCCACACAAACCCACCAGATGACAACAACAAATGTATATAATTGAAGTATGATTTCAAAAATCATTAAAATTAGTAGTTCTGCTTTGTTCTCCAATGATCAGACATCATCTTGAACATTATCTTCCATTTCTGGCACCACACTTTTGAGGGATGGACAAATTAGTCAGAGAAGGGCATAAACCTGATTAAGGCCTAAACATGGATCCAAGAAATTAGTGGATGTTTACTCTTGAGAAAAGAAGGCTGAGAAATGGCATGATAACATTTTTGGAGCACTTGAAGGAACTCCCTTCCTACCTTAACTTACCTGCGGTTGCATAAGCATTTCACTGCATATTGTACCCACGTATGATTGTGTATGTGACCAATAAAATTTGGAATTGGAATTGAATTGGAATTGCTTCAAGAGCTAATCCCTCTTCTCCCAGAGAGGAGATTATGGAACAATTGATTTAATGAGCAGGAAAGTGTATTCAAATTAGGCATTACAGAAAACTGACCACCATCACCAAATAGCTTCCTTGCAGCAGTGCAATAGTGAAACCAATTACCAAGCCAGGTATTGAATTCTCATTTGCTGAAGATGCTCAAGAGAAAGGGTGAATAGCCATTTATCAGGTATATTTTTGGATGCCTGCACTAAGTGGCTGATTGGACATATTGACTAAATAGCTTCTTCCTTCTCAATGAGTCCAGGATTCCATGTACATAATACAGTAAACTAATCTTTCCATATTCTCTCTCTCTCTCTCTCCTTTCTCCCCTCTCCCCTCTCCTTCTCTTGCTCTGTGTGTAAAGAACTGTTGCATATTTGTGGCAATCAATTTTGTTGTATCTTTTTATAATGCTTTCTGAGTAGAATTCATTAATAACATTAGAATAACATTATCTAGCCTGTAATATCAATATACTAAGATGAATATATTCACATGCAATTTGAAGTTTAAAATCTTGAGAATTTTCCCAACAGCCCGTTTTTATTTCAGTTTCATTATTCAATCTTTTCTTTCAGAGAACAAAGTATACCCAATCCTCATATGGAAATGGAAAGCCAACCAAGTAAGGCTACTCAAATTAATCCTTTATTTCTGTTCATATTTTCAAATGAAATTAGATTGTTCAGCTTTTGGGCAAGAAATGCATTATCAAATTTTTTTCTATTCAAGCTACAGAAAAATAGAAATAGATTACATCTTGTGACACTGTAATGTTAGGCATGATTTTATTTCTCTCCCTCAAACTACAAGGTGAAAAGTGTTGTGTACTGTGCATGAGCAGGAAGTCAAATAGAAGCTGATTGGTTGTTGAAGTGGCACTTCCCATTGGCTGGATCACCAGCCAATGAGAAGCGAAGAAATCCGAAGCCGTGGCAATTATAAAAGCCGCGGTTTC
>JAEANM010028612.1:0-10333 GCA_017656035.1 Myanophis thanlyinensis
TAATCCCCTGGAACCAGCCTCGTGTCACCTCCCGGATTGCCAACAATAACCAGGAGGGACAAGGATCTAATAGGCAGGAGGGACAAGGATCTAATAGGCAGGTGGTGGCATTAAGGCCACCCAGCAATCTGTCCACTGCTTCTGGGGTAACAGAATCAAACTCATCAATCTCAAGGGCACATACAGATGAGGATTTTATTGGCTCACAAAATATACTTCTACTGGGGTGCTACATACTTTATTAAAATGATCTATTTTGTATATGGTGATATTATCAACCTATCAAATCTTATGTGTTAAATCAATTTGAAAACAGAAAGAAACACATTAACCTTAATCAAAACTTATCCTTTGTAGGTAACAGAAACATTTATCTTTGATCCAAATTAAAATTAAAGAAAATGTGCTTATTGATTATCTTTGGATTTTTGTTTTTTGCTTCGGACTACAATAATAATTTCAACATAACATTTTAGTTACTTCAGATAAAGTTGGTGGATCCAACTTTTAGTGACCAGATTGTCATTTATGGCTTAGACTGTAATTTTATGAACATGTGAGACTATTTAATAATACATTCTTGAACAGAACATAAGGAGCGATAAACAGTTCTTATCCTCTAATTATGATGACACTCAACATCTTGTTTCTACTAGTACAACCTGATTTTCTTTATAGTACTCTTTCATCTATAAGCTGTACATGTGAAAATGTCCGCCTAATCTTAAACATTGTTTTTATTATTGTTCCAGTTCAAATGAAACCTTTTCCAATACATGAAAGACTTCATTTTCAGGCAGTGATGCTGTATCCGTGGTCAACATGCTGTTTACGGATGTCAGAAGTGTTGCTTAGGTTTCTGTAAAATACAGTATAAGTTCCATTTATTTAATAAACCTTATTCTGAGAAAGAATTATCAGGGTTACAGAAATTAAATTAAAGCAGCTGGATGTATTTGAGGAAGCATTGGATATGGCTAGAGATGAGAGCACAATATTTAGTCATGGACATCTGAGATGACTTTTGCTCCTGCTGGTAGTGCTCCTGAGTTTCAGTAATGGGCTATTTATTATCTTGGCAACATTTTAGGAGGAATCTAACTTCAATCCTTAACAAACATACTGTTCACTTAGATTCATAACAAGTTCCACAAGTGATGTATAACTACTTTGAAATCATATTCATTGAAATATGAAAAACTGAGAAGCTTTTTTTTAATGCACAAACTGAAGTCTTTCTTATATAAGTGTTACGATCAATGAATATTTCAGAAAGATATATTAATATATATATGTATGTGATACACATGCACGCTGAATATTATATCAATATTATATCATGATTTACTGAATGATGAAAATCATCCAATTGCTTTTGCTTGCCTTATCTTTGTGCTGCCTAGCTTACAGAAAATCTGTTTGTGTGTGTGTGTGTGTGCATGTGCATGCACACATCTGCATCCTTGCAATTAGATCCTTATTGTTCATCATTTATCTTAATCATTAATTGTCACATTGAATAACAATGGAGAAATTGCTTCTGTCACCTGTCTTCCAAATCAGAATGCTAGGGGGGAAAAATGCAGACTACACTAGCAGGTTTGTTTTATGGTGTGTCTGGTTCTTCTTGACAGCAATAACATTTGTCCATAGGGGAATGAATTGGTTAGTTCATGTTAGCCATCCTATGCCCTAAGGAGTTTTCTATCAGGATTTGGACAATGCTTCTCACTAGGTTTTTTTTTTTTTGAAAGAAACAGTACTTAGCTAAATACTATCTTGCAGCATTTGCCCAAGCTCTCAAGCTGAGCCCTTTCATATCACATATATTTTCCTATGAACTAGAAATGTTAGGCATCAGGGCTTCTGGTTGACATCACAGCAATAATAGACATAGAAGCGGATCACTCTGCTTCTCTCTAGCCTTCCTCTGCTTGTGGGTTCTGAAAGGAGTTGAAAGCTGCCTTGTAGGGGTGGTGAAGCTAAGGATGGGTGCCTGGTGAGGTCGTGGAGAACCTGCAACTCTCCTGTGAACCCCCAGGCTTAAATTTCTCTATGCCATGGCAGGACAAAGAGGCAGCCTAAGATGGCTGCCACAAAGCTAGGACAAAAGGTGTACAAAATCTTTGTAGTTGAGGATGTTGCCTTAAAGAAATTTTGCTCTCATTTGCACTTACCAGCATCTGGAGTCATCCAGGAAATCTCAGTGCTAATAGATTCAGAAATGGAAGCACTCCTCTATTCTGTGCAGTATTATAATGAAAAATTTCTAACAATGGATCTAGTGTCAGTTACAGTCTTGGATGTTAATCCCATCTTTAAAAGGAGATGAAATACATTAATGAAAAGACAGGTAATTGGTAGTCCCCAGATATAATGGCATACACATTATACATCAGCCGTCCCAGGAAAACCGGACAGGAAACTTGACTAGAAAATCTGTTTCTACTTTATTGTAAGGCTGGAGTAACAGAATCTTGCAAGTCTGAAGATATGAACTTCCTCCTGCCACCTTTAACTACTGATATATCCTAATTTTCTTTCTTCTTTCTTTGACCACTAAGCTTTTGGGGGCTCCTATCTTGGTTATCTGATTATAGTATATTACTGTACTTCCAGTTAAGGAAATATTGCATATCATTGTTCCATGCTGAGAAATAAGAGTAGAGATGGTCGATTGCATTCATCCCTCACCATTGGCTCTGACCATATTTACATTAGCCTTACATGGCTTGTAGCCATCAATAGACTACCTGAAGATCTGACAGTCTGTATGTCGGGACAGGAATGGGAGAGGAAGAATGTCCATTGAAGCTGCTACAAATGTTTGCTGATTTTTTAAAATGATTTTCCCCAATATTGGCTGGTTTAACAAGAGTTTTCTATGCCTGGGAATATAAAAGAAATGCTCGTGTGAATGAACTTGAAGGTCTATAATTCAATATAAGCAAGACTGTGTCTTAGGTTTAAAAAAAAGGAATATGGGTGTATTGTCTGTTATTCTTTTCTATTATATTAAAACACATGTGGCCTAGTCTAGCAGAATACTAAAAGAATGTGTGTGTTTTTTAAAAATACATTTTCAAATCAGTAACATGTTTGATTATCTTCTTTGGAAGATTATATTTAGATGGCTCCATTGCTGGTATGGATATTCTCATTTTCTCATTGCATGGGGTTTGTATATTTTATGATATTTATCTTTTAGTTCTGATTCTTATATGATAATTTTGTATATGTATTGTTTTTTTAGATTACTGTATGATGCCCAGTATCACTTTTTTGTATATGTAAAAAAGTAATTTATGCATGTATCTGTTATATGTATGGTCTCCATACAAATAACAAATAAATACATAAATTAAATTTTAGTGTCAACTTCATAACAACTTCGGCTGAAGCTATATTTCCTTCCATTTCTTAGTTGCCACTCTTGGGGGGGAGGGGGGAGTTAGAAAGGACTGGAATGCAGTGCCTGAGTCCACTGGACAAAACATTGACCAGATGCAGCATGTGAACCAAGATCATGGCAACGAACATCTGCTGATACCAAGGGGAAGCTACTGCTGAATTGATTAGGTAACATGACCCAAGACACCTGAGGGGGGTGGAAAGTTTCTTTTTTTTATTACTCTGAGCATGGGAATTACCCAGAGCTAACTTCACTTTTCTAAGTGCCGATATGATGTATCCAATAAAAGGTCTTTCAAGCCTGAATGGAACTTCTGAGTCCTGATTCAGTTGGGCTCAAATTCAAATTTTATTTATCATGTACATAGCCGTACCCAGTATGGTGTGTAGTGGAATGCTTGGGTGATTGCCCTTGACCTTAGGAAATTAGGAAAGTAAGAGTAGACTGTTGGGAGAGTGGTGAGTAGGTTGGATAGGGAGGAGAGGGAGTAAGGGATAGGGTTAAGGGATAGTAAAGGCTAAGGGGTGATAAGGATAAGGGATAATACAGTGTCAGATACAATACAGCATACAGAATACCAATGCAATGACTAATATAGTGATAAGTGCAATGTCCATTATGACTGCAGGGGACGTATCATGTGCAGTGGTTTAGAGATTGAACTGCTGGTGGGAAGAAGCTTCTTCTCAGTCTTTCTGTTTTGGCTTTCAGGGAGTGGAAGTGCTTTCCTGACTTCATCATGGAGAACAGTCCATTGTTGGGATGGCTGTGGTTTTTTACTATCTTCCTGGCTGTGGACAGGCGCTGCTTATTGTAAATGGCTTGCAGTTCAGGGGGCTTGGTGCAGGTGATACACTCAGCTGAACGTACCACCCTCTGTAGGGCTCTTCTGTCCTGTGTGGTGCTGTTCCCAAACCAGGTTGTGATGTTTCCCATCAGGATGTTTTCTATGGTACACACATAGAAGTTGCTGAGTACTTGGGGGGGGGGGATTTGCTCAGATCCTTGACATTTTTAATATATTCACAGCAGATGTTCCATTTTAAGAGCAGTTATCATCTGCAGAATAACTATGTTCATTTTATATGGTTATTATATATTTCACAATAATTAATTATTTAATATCATTTAGATTTTTAATTTTTGATGGAAGTGGACTTTCTTATTCTCTTTATGGATTAAGAAACATATTTCAGGAGTATACTTTTAGGCTTTAAAACCAGATGTTAAGATTAGCCTTAGCTTCAGAATTTTAATATTTGCCAAGTTGCTTCTGCAGACACTAAATATCCAGTCCATTAAGTTCTCTTTAAATAATGTTATTTGTGATCTAATAAGAGTTTATTTTTACAGGATTAGTAGTAGAAGCAACTAAAACTACATTCATTCACTTATATATCCCTCCATAAAGAAATACAGTTGGCCATATAGATGCTTTGCTGGAAGGTATAGTCGAGTCCCCCAAAAGTCTGCTCTCCTAAGTCACTCTAATAAAATGTCCACAATTATGATTCCTATTGATTAGTTAAGTGATTATGAATGAAATAGCTTTAATAGCATGAAGCTGTTTTATTCATAACAGACAATTATTGACTATTCAACAAATAAATATTAAGACTTTTCCACTAGGGACTGGGATTTCTTGTGAGTATTTCAAAGGTTATTATTTATTGGTGTGCTTTTCTGTTACTATTGTGCTCTACCCAAATAGCAATAACAAAGTTTGTGTTTCCTTACAAATGTAAGTGATGTATGCTTGGAAATTATAAGATAGGGTGGGTGTTTTAAGAATAATTAATCAGATCTGAGGAAAGTCAACAAGTTATCCCTGACTTTCTGAAAGCATTCACTATACTCAAAACCATATTGACTAATGACATATTGACTAATATATGTATACACCCTCATCCACTTGTCTCTAGCTCTGCCTCTGTATCTACATTGGTCAGCCCTTCAAGGTAATCCAAGTCAGGACTGGATTCCAAAACCAGATTCCATAAATTTGATTGGACCTCTACTTTTTGGTGATAGCCTATATAGTAACAGAATCTTGAAAGCCTGACCATGTTTTCCTTTCCTTCATTAATATTATGTTTATATGCTGCCCATCTTGCTGTCCAGAAAGACTCATTTCCTCTTATATTTCTGTGATTTACAGTGGAATCTTAACTTTTTTCTACCAATTTCTCAATTTTTCTGAGTTTAAAATGACTTATTTCTGCATAGTTTTTCCAAGGTCACCTCTGTGGTTATCTGCAATAACTCCCTTTTACAAACCTGTAATCCCTTAATTTGGGGTAGAGTCAGGGCTACTGGATGGAGCTGAGCATTTATTGGTTAGATGTCCTTCCTGACTTTTTTCTTTGCATCCTAGGAGAGAAATATCTGCTGCTACTTAGGATTGAACTCTCAAGCTTCCAAAGGGGAGGCAAGCATCTTTGCCAGTAGGCCACCATGCCACTCTGTGGTTCTCTATAATATTTGTGTCTATCTACAGAGACCTAGAAGAATGTCAATACTGTTGTTTGAAATATGGTTGGCTGGCAGTCTTTTTTGACTACAATGCAAGTAGGTCTTATTTATGATTTTGCTTTTTGCTTTTACTAATTTTGAGGAAAAGGATCTACTTAGTACCAGGAAAAGTTCAAATGGCTTTTCATAATTACTTTTCCTTGGTGTTTTAATCCAATCTTCAGCAACCAATTAAAAAGCTTTTCCCTGGCCACTTAACAAGAATTTAAAAAAAAAGTCTTAAAAAGAAAACCAGTCTCGATTTTTCTCCATGCCCTAGCCATACAAAAGCTGTTCAAGCTTGCATGTTTTACATATTTAGTTTTTGCTTGTCCACTGCATCTTTTTTAAAAAAATAGCAACTGCCCTGAAGTCCTGAATGAGCTTACTGTCAAATGGGACTTGAACCTTGGCTTCTGTAGTTGCTGTCTGATACCTTAGCTTCAGGATTGCACTTCTGTTAACTTCACTTTTAAATAACTTGCCATATAGCAAGTTAATATTCTCTTCGTTGGGAAGATGAGATATGAGGTGGAAGGATGATACTTCTAATTGGATGTGTTATTGTCCTTGTATATTTTTGTGTGGGTGTTGTAGATGTAGTTAAAATAACAGCCAGCCAATTCATTTTCTTCTGCGTTCTTCTTTGACATAGAGGTAAGGGAAGAGGAAAAAAAGTAATAGCAATAGAATAGCATTTAGTCTTATATACCACTTCACAGTGCTTTACAGTCCTCTCTAAGCAGTTTACAGAGTCAGCATATTGCATCCAACAATCTGGGTCTTCATTTTACTGACCTTGGAAGGATAGAAAGCTGAGTCAACCTTGAGCCGGTGAGAATCGAAGTGCCAAACTGCTACCAATTGGCAGTAAGCAGAATTATCCTGCAGTACTCCATTCTAACTACTGCACCATCATGGTTCATAATAGTTTTCAAGTTCCTTTCTCTTCCTGGGCTGGAATTTAATATTCATCATCAATTTTCTAATCAGTTTCTGAATCAAGTGTAAATAATTGTGGTATTCTTTTCCAATGGACTTATACAAAATGTAGAACACCTTGTGATGCAACCTCAAGGAAGTGCAGCTGCGGGAAAAATCCCTCATATACCATGGATTAGCATTTCCCTTAGTTTGTGCCTTAGTTTGTAGGAGTCAAGAAAACAATGTATAGACAGACTTTTCTTGAGAAACAGAAATTTGCAGTATTTTGCTTTTATGACATCATTTAAACCTTAAGTGATATAGGTCTTACATATAGCTCTTACTCAGTCATCAAACCTGTATTATGGTGTTAAATAAGTAGGAACATTTGTCTGGGAAGTGCAATATGACATTGAAGAATGTCTACTTATCCCACACAAAACTTTGTAGAGAGAGTGCCCTTATGAGTACAGTTCTATGTGCATTTGTCTCCTTATGAGCATGAACTAGACATTAAAAATAATTCATTGGTGGAAATCTAATGCATCAAAGGTGTCATTCAATTAAATTGTCCTAGATAGTTGGTACACCAATAAAACCCCTGATCTGTCAGTGTGACTTATTTTTACTCATAGGCATTTCCACCCAGTCACCTTCAGAGCAGTGTTTAATATTACTGAGAAAGTCCCACAAACAATGATAGCTACCTCTCCTTCCTGGCCTTGGCATTGCAGCTTCTGTATGACCTGAAACCTGGATAGGCAAATTTCTAATAGGGCTATATCTACATCATTGCCCAGCCCGTCAGAGTAATACACACTGGATCCATTGCTTGTTCCTACTATATTGTAAATGGATGCAGTTGTGTTTCAAACCAACTTGCCATTTATTCATAGCACCTGAGGCTGGACTGACAATGGAATATTGGAGTCAGCTCATACAGGCTTGTAAATGCTGATTGTTAAATTTTCTGAAATTTTGCAAGCTGATTGAGAACAGAGCCTAGCATGTCAGTCTGTTGTTTGGTAGCTCCTAGAGTGACCTATTAGTGGCAAAGGAACCAGCAAGTGATAGCTAGTACACATTTTTTAGTTTAACACATTTCACTGCTAGCCCCAGATCAGGATCAATTGAATTAGAAGAGGGACTTGCTAGAATGGCTTCACCTAAGTTTGGACTCCATTGTTTTACCGTGTACATTAATTCCAGTCCCCTTCTCATAACCTTCTGGCAAGCTCCAATTCACTATTCAGTAGGCCAGCATTAACTACCAGGAGAAGGCAAGGCACTCCTATAGGCTCCACGTACTTACTCATTCATCTATAGTATAGATGAATTACTATGCAGAGCCCATAGGAGTGCCTATGTGATCTTCAAATTTTCCCACTCCTAAGGTAGTAACTTCCCATTCCTCCAAAACACTAAATACTCCCTGTCTTACCCTTAATTCCCCTCTTCTCCCTCAACAAGGGTGGATGTATGTTTTCTGTCATTTTCCTTTCTATTCTCTCTAGAGATGCAGTAGAACATCTTTTGGTATACAGTGCAGGAGAGAAGCATAAGCAAGCCACTAATCTTAGTTAATCATTGGCTCTTGGAGGAAGAGAGAAGACTCGTTTCACAGTCATAAATACTAATAACAGGAAACTGATCAGACACACCTTGTATTCTTTCTTCCATTGCTCGAGGCAACTGTATGTCAAAAAGTTAGAGCCCTCGGGCACTGTTTATGTTTTTCATGCTTCTCTTCCTTCCTTCCTTGCTTCCTTTCTGTTGTAATAGGCAAAACATTTGCAATTACAAACTTCAATATAAATGAGTGAAGACAGGGTGAAAGTGAAAACACTAGCAAGCGTTTTTATTCATGGAACCATGTGGCATTAGATTGATTCATTTTCACTCTATGCACACATTTAATAATCTTTCTCATATGGAACTCTGTACATATATATTTAAATATTTATGAAAAAGACAGAAGTGTTAAAATCCCATATTTTTTAAACATATTTCAGTCTACTATCTACTACAAATTTTAGTCTGAAATAATGACATTGAGTCCAAGATATTCTCTCATAAACATGCATAAGTTTTCAACTATCTCACTCCATTTGGTAGTAGTAAATCCCATTAACACTGATGAGACTTACACTCTCTACAAGCCACCTTTTCCTGGACTTGAGACTTTCACTAACTTGCTTTCTAACAAATGGGTGTTTCACATTAGCCATTTTCTTCATAGAAGAATGCATCTTATAGCAGTTATGAGACAGCATCTTAAAAGGCTATCAAGATTCTGAAGTGCTTATCAATACTGAGAGATTGCTTACTGTTACACAGAACAATTTGAAATTTGGAGACCAACAACTGATATATATTTGAGATATTCAAGTGAAGCTATTTCTTACAGTGTGGGTGGCACACACATTTCTTTGGCTTGCAGCTGTTTCAAATCAGCCTTGAAAAAGTCTGCAAAATCTGCTTAACCAGGAAAGGAAACAAAGTAAATATATACCACACAAGCAGCAATATCTTTTTTGCACCAGCTACAGCTCTCAGATGAAAATTGTATGTCTTTCAGCTAGACATGTGTTAAATAGTATGTGGTTCCTCCAGAAAGAAGAAGGGGAAAGGGGGAGGAAGAGGTAGGTAGGTAGGTAATAGATATAGGGAGTGGGAGGAGCATTAAAGGAGCCTTGGCCCTAATATTGCCTTATTTTTGTCATCTTTCTTTGCATACGTTCAGTTTTGGGAAATGATGAGCTAGAATGAGGAGAGGGGCACTTTGAAATGTGTTCAGTTTGAGACTGGTTTGGTCATATCACAAAATGGCTCAGGATTCATATCTTTATAATCAGTTATTAGAGGGAGAAGATCACAGGGATGAAGTAAAGAAATGTGTATAGGATCAAGCTTAAGAAGAACAATCTAATATGTAGTTCCTAGTGAATATTTAGCATAGTTTTTAAACAAATTAGTTGCATTAGTTTTGAAAAATCAAATTGAAGACTATTATTACGTGAAATAGGCATTGGCTGGGTCAAAGATGAGAACATTTTCCCTGTGTCACTCTCTGAAGTTGCAAGATGAGATCATATATTCTCAGGAACAGGATAACTTCCTGCTATTTTATTCTCAGATGCTTTTGAATCTTGTCTACCTTCAAAGAGATTCAAATAATATAATTTATGTTGAGATTACCAAATGCATTACATAGTTGTACAGGAAACATTTCCTGTATTTGAAACTGAAACAGAGAAATGGTACTTTTTAAAATTTAAATAGTTTCTTCAAATCCAATTATCATCCAAGGCTTAGATTTTAGAGTAAGAAGCAATTGTTTATGAAAGCAGCAGAGGTGAAATTCAGCCGGTTCCTACCTAGAACCAGTTATTAGAAGAAATTTCCTTTTGTTTTTTTTCCCCACTTTGCAGGGTTAATCCTGTAAAGATTAACTTTACAGGATTAATCCTGTAAATAAGGCAGTTG
>JAEANM010028613.1:0-10333 GCA_017656035.1 Myanophis thanlyinensis
GCTGACTAAATCTAGGCGCCGGAAAGCACAGCCACTCGGTCTTAGCTGGGTTGAGCTGAAGTCTGTTGAGCCCCATCTAACTCTGCACGGCCTCCAGGCACCGGCCCATCACTTCACTTATCCTCTTCTTTGCCTAATACATTGTCAATGACTTATCAGATGATAATTTAACTGGTCAGTAGCTAGCACAGCCAGATTATATGATTGTACAATTTTATTTCTCAACTCTTGATGCTTTGTTGTTCTTGGTGCCTTCCTCATCTGGACTGAGTTTTTCTTTCTCTTGAAATTAGTATGATTTTATTGGTAGCATTATAAGAGGTCCTATTTGCTATTTAAAAGTTCACATGCAGAGGCAGAAGGGTTATAGTTTCAACATACCTTTCTTCTGTAAATGAGTTAGAGTTTTGTTATAGCTTTATGATACCATTATGAAATTCTATGTGGTGTCATTTGATCCATTGATTTGCTAGAGTGGAATAGAGAGAGGCTTCGCTTATTTCTTCTTTGTTCTTTCAAAACCCCCATCTCCTCTACAAAGTAGAGTAGGATATTTTAATAGAACGGGAAAACCTATTTGGGGATCTCTGGGGGAAATAAGATCCCTTCCCTGTAACCTCTGTAATTATATTTTTCAATATAAGGCAAAATCCAATATAATCATTTTCTCCACTTTTCCAGATCATGATTCCCTTTCTTTTGGAATCGAAATACAAGAATCTCCTCCCTCTTTTTGTGGAACGCAACCTTCTACTTGTCAGTATGGAAACAAGGGCTCGGGAAACACTTCAAATCCTGAAGCGTGTGCCACAGATTAATATGTTAGGTAAGAGATGATGTCTGCAGAGACACTGAATGCTTCATTTTTTATTAAAACTTTTTTGTTTAATACAAAGATTAGCAATCAATAGTGGAATAGGTGGGATGAGCACCCTTCTCCAATTAGATATTTCTCATGTTTGTGGATTTTAACTCCAGAGTTCTTACCAATGTTTGCAATGTAGGTGTCTGGAAGTATCCATGTTAGGGAAAGGTCCTATGATGAAGTTAGATAACTAACTGGAAAAGAAGCTGCGGAATAGGCAGATTAGTATAGTTGAAGTACCTGGAAGATACATGGTTCAGAATTTATAGGCATAGGACAGAATATATTTTTAAAAATATTCAGATGGTAGAAGCTGCTTATTAAAAAAAGAATTCTCAGAACTTCTAATCTAGAAGGATGGAGGTTGTTGAGAAACCCTACCCTTTCTTGTGCATCTTAATGACTAAGGAGAAAATACGCTGTTCACAAGGGACTAAGCCTCCCCGGCCCCCTAGTCTCTAAGAAAAACTTGAATGCAAGAGACTAAGACCGAAAAATTATCCTTAGTTCTCTGTGGTATAATCTTCCCACAAGGAATGAAGGGGAAAAACATTTACTTACAGAGTTTTTCCTCTTTGATCTCTTGTGAAGGGGGGTCTTGTTAGTCTCTTAATCCTGTGAAACTAAAGTTCCAATGGAATCTTTCAACTATTTTGAAAACTAATAAAATGCCTTTTGACTACTGAGTATGTGGATATACATAGTGCTGCTCAGTGGAGTGTGACCAATTTTATTTATTTAATATGTTATTAGACTATTTTTTAGGTAAAACTTTTGGTGCATTCTGTTTTCTTCTGGTCATATTCAGTCACCACCTCATTGTGTCTTTTTATAATTCTACATCTCTGTTTGGAAATAAAATTTAAATTCTACAATTTTGAAAGCAAACAGACTTCTGTGATCTCTTGTGTCATCCTTTCAGAAATATTTCCTTACCAGATTTTTCAATTTCTTCAACCATGACAACCTGCCACAAGAAGTTGTAGGTGTTTCATCACTGAAGGTTTTTAAGAAGAGACTAGATAGTCACTTGTCTGAAATGGTATAGGGTCTCTTGCTTGAGCAGAAAGTTGGACTAGAAAACCTTTGAAGTCCTTTCCAGCTCTATTCTGATTGATTGATTGAGCTTCTAATGTACTGCCTTCACTGGAAAAATTGAGATACATTCTGCACCTGCCTTGAAGTTAAGCCATGTTGAATTGTATGGTACAGTGAAACATCGGCAGAAGAAATCTTTTATGACATTTTGTATTTTGTCACAAATTGTTTTATAATGCTTACATAAAAATGTCTTATAAAATTTGCCATTTAAAGTACCTGGATTCAAAACATTTTGCCCTATAGTGTTCTGTTTTGCCTAGTTAACAGTTACAGAAAAGAGAGTTTTAGTAATATATAGATTTCTATCCTAACTTGAATGTTTTTGTTTCATTTTATTTTTCAGGAGCTTGCATTGACAATGTTATCCTAAGCAAACAAGGCTTTGTAAATTATGCTAAGCTGCCATCTATAGTAACTGCTCAGGGAGAAACTGCAGGTGTACTCTCACTAATGACATCTCACACTGGCAGACTTCTGCAGCGTAGCTCTGTTCACCTCAGTTCGTTGCTGGACCAGTATGTTCAACAGGAAAATGAAAAAGTTGAAGGAAAAGCAGATAGGAACATCAGTTAAACTGGAAGCAATTTAATTCTTCAGTGTAAAATTGTCATGTTTACTTTGTTGCATGCCCATGGATTAGTGGGGGGTGTTAATTAGTATGATTGATAAAGTTCTGGCTATCAGACCACGTGGAGAAAATTGCTGCAGAACTAGACTATGAACAAGGAATCTTATTGACTGTTTGCTTATATAATACTACATATTTGTAGAATTTCACTGTATGTGGAGGACCATAGGTGTTATCATTTAAACCAAATGCATTCAGGTGCAGTACATTGTTTAAATATGAATAACATTTTATTACTAATTTGCATAATTTTCTGCTTTAGGTTGGACAAGAAACAGTCTTTAACAGGAACTTATGTATTTATTTTCGACTGTTTATATATCATAACTTATCAAAATAGGTTGGTTTGAAAAAAGTTAAGTTTTAAGAACTGAATTAGCAACTAAATAAAAACAAACTTCCAACAGATCCAAGATGAAATCACATTGAAAACATGTTAAATAACAACAAACTATTTACTCTGGCACCAAACATCATATAATTTTTATCAGTGTTTTTAAGAACCTATGATGAATAAGAAATGATAACTTTATTCATTCTGTGATGCCAACTAGCTGTTCTTGAAAGGACAGATGTCTTTCCCACATGATCCACTATTAATATGATAAATAAATAGAAATTACAACAGTTTAATGAGAAATAGGTTGTTTTTTTATCACTTTCAGAGTTTAGTTATCTAGATGGGGATTCTAATTAGGTTCAATTATATTATACAGTGTAGTTAAGATTAGAAAATAGAGTTAGAAAAAATTAAAAGTTGAAATAGATTGCTAAATGAGAACATTTTTGACATGAGCATCTTGAATATATAAGAAAGAACATAGAAAAATATATATTTTGTTATAGTAGAAAATATGTTAGAATGGAAATTATTCTGGATAGCCATTCATTGCTTTTCACCTTTTAAATGTGCTTATGTAGGATAAATGTTCTTATTCGATTAAATATTAAAATGTTACAGAAATGTGGATTCATAGTAGTTATATGTTTTAGCTTAAATTAAGCATTCAAAATTATTAGTTTTAACTAAGAAAAGATGCTTCTTTGTAAGGTATTTTATAAACAACGTCTTCAATTACCTAAGTGAAATTTTGTCAATATCAAGCTGATTGTATGCAGCTTGAATAAAATATTCTGTTTTAGTAGCATATTTTCTCAGGAAATATCAAAATTCAAGATATGATATAAAGTTTGTGTCTTTATATGATGTCTTGTATGACAATTATTGTTGGATTACCCACTGTGCTAAGCCCATTTTCTGAATAAACGACAACTAGCTGGGTTTCTTCTTGTTCTTCATTTGCTATATGGCACATGGCACATATGCCATGTGACCCCATGGACCACAGCAGGCCAGGCTCTTCTATCTTCCACTGTCTCCTGGAGTCAGTGTCAATCAAACCAATGGAGCCAAACCGAAACCCTCAATGACAGTAACCATCTCATTCTCTGCCATTCCTTTCTTCTTTTGCCTTCAAATCTTTCCCAACGTTAGGGTAATTTCCAATGAATCCTCTTTTCTCATTTGATAGCCCAAGTATTTGAGCTTCAGCTTCAGTATCTGTCTTTCCAAAGAATAATCAGGGTTGATTTCCTTTAGGGTTGTCTGATTTGATCTTGCAGTCCAAGGGACTCTCAGAAGTGTTCTCCAATGCCACAATTCAAAAGCATCCATTACTCAGCTCTCAACCTTCCTTATGGTCCAACTCTTACAGCCATACATTACTCATGGAAAAACCACAGCTTCGACTATACAGACTTTTGTCAGCAAGATGATATATCTGTTTTTTGATATGGTCTTTGCCATAGCTTTCCTCCCAAGGAGCAAGCATCTTAATTTCATGGCTGCAGTGATGCTGGAGCCCAAGAAAATAAAATTTGTCACTGCTTCAATTTCTTTCCCCTTTGATTTGCCAGGAAAAGGTGGGCCTGGATGCTATAATCTTTGTTTTTTTAATCTTGGGTTTCAAGCCAACTTTTGCACTCTCTTCTTTCACCTTCATCAAGAGGCTCTTTATTTCCTCTTCACTTTCTGCCATTTGAATGATATCTTTATATCTGAAGTTGTAGATATTTCTCCCAGCAATCTTAATTCTGGCTTGTGATTCATTCAGCCAAACATTTTGCTTTATATACTCTGCATATAAACTAAAAAAGCAGGGTGACAATACAGCCTTGTCATACTACTTTCCCTATTTTGAACCAATCAGTTATTCCATGTCTGGTTGTAACTTGCTTCTTGACCCACATACACATTTCTCAGGAGATAGGTAAGGTGGTCTGGTACTCCCATCTCTAAGAACTTGCCACAATTTGTTGTGATCTACACAACATAGTCCATGAAGGCAGAAGTAGATGTTTTTCTGGAGCTCTCTTGCTTTCTCCATAATCCAATGAACGTTGTCAATTTGATCTCTAGTTTGTCTGCCTTTGAAATCCAGATAGTACTTGTAATAGTTTTTAGTTCACATATTGCTGAAACATCCTGTAGGATTTTGACCTTGCTAGCATGTGAAATGAGTGTAACAAAGATAATTTGAACATTCTTTGTCATTGCCCTTCTTTGGTATTGGAATGTAAACTGACCTTTTCTAACCTTTGACCATTCTTGAGTTTTCCAAATTTACTGGCGTGTTGAGTATAACACTTTTAACAGCATCATCTGTTGAGATGTCAGATAGCTGAGCTGAAATACTATCACCTCTGCTAGCTTTGTTGTTACTAATGCTTCCTAAGGTCCACTTAGGAATTTGCATTCCAGGATGTCTGGCTTGAGGTCAAGGATCATATTATGGTGATCAGGAATATTAAGATAATCGTTATCACATTGTTGTATTTATATTGTGTTCCTTGGTCATTGTTTCTGTTTACACATCTTTTCTTTTTTGTAAGCAGCCTAGAATAGCCCCCTGATGAGATAGGTGGCAAATAAATTTAACAAACAAATAAATGAATATTTACAAACTTGATGCAACCACTTCTGCAGGTTAAAATAGTCAATTTAAAAAAAAAAACTGTTGTCTCTTGGTTGCATAATAAGATGAGGGAAAAGGAAGCATGACATTTGGAATATTTTTCCTCCTTAAAATAACTCTTCTGTGAATTACATGACAAAGAGGGAACTGGGAGGATGACTCATACTGGATCCCCCATCTTCTGAACCAATATTTTTGGTTTAGATTGAAGCAGTTGCAGGTTTTTTTTTTCTTCTATAGCCTGTAACTGGAATCAGTCTTTTTTAAATTTAATCTTTATTTTGCTGGATTCTCCCTCAGTGGAAAATGTGGTTTCATTTTTTTCTCTTTTTCAATAAAAATAAATTTATAAGCAATTAATTATATAAAATAATGACATTAAAACCCTCTTTTTTGTCTCAGATGTGAAAATCTGGCTTAATTTTTATTTATTATTAAATTTATTTGCTGCCTACCTTGCCAAGGGGTTACTCTACGTAGTTTTCAACAATACAAAGGAAGAAATGAAAAGAGAGTAAGGAAAACAGAAGTAAAATGTCAATAAAATAAACAATGAAAAAGGACAATGGGAATATATTAATTTGTCTTTTTATGACTCTAATCCCTTGTTTAGGGGTGGAGTTGGGGCAACTGAGAGGAACTGAGTGTTTTCTGGCCAGATGCCCTACCTGATCCTATCTCAAGTTCACAAGCAGATATTTTTTCTTTGCACCCTGATAGAGAAACATCAACAAAAAGATGGGTTGATGGGGAGCAGAGAGCAAGGAGGGAGGTGGATTGTGCCATAAATCCAGCAACCACTTCCACCCTGGAACTCCCTCATTCGGTTCCCTGGCCAACTAGCAGAGCCAAATCTTCAGGCTCCTGCAGAAGGATAGAACAGATCTTGCCTTAGAGGGTAGGATGTTCCAAAGGGCAGGCACAGCAGCAAAGAAGGTTCTTCTGGATTCCAATAGTTGGAGTTCTTCAACCAATGCGGTCTGCAATAGGCCCTCTGCCAGCACAAGTAGGACCTAGCAGGGACGAGACAGTTCATTGGGTAGCCTAGGCCATTAAGGGTTTTAAAAGTCATAACCAGCACTATACTTGGAAGCAGACTGGTATCCAGAGAAGTTTGTGAAGCAGAGATGTTATCTTAGGGGCCCCAAAGACTGTTCTTACTGCCACACTTTGTACCAGCTGAAGCTTTCAAATAGATTTCAAGAATAGTTCCATTTAGAGTTGTTGCATTAGTCCAGGTGAGTGATAACTAAGGCTTGAATAATGAACATGGAGTCATGATCAAGGAAAGTTCACAGCTGGTACCCAAATGAGAGTTGCGCAAAAGCTCTCGCACCTGCTCTTCAAGCAACAGACATGAGTCCAGGAAAACCCCTAAGTGCAAACTGGGCCTGAATGAGGTGGTGTAACTATGTCCAGAACTAAGGATGACAAAAACTTGGATTCTGAAGCTCCATGCAGCCAAAGCCAAAGCCACTCAGTCTTTCCAGAGTTCAGTCAGTCTGTTCTCTTTCCAGCTTTCTACAGCCTCCAGGCATCATGAGAAGGGAGACTTATCATCACTGAAGAGTCATTATGTGTAGAGATGTAGAACTGAGTCACTGTGTAGAGATGTAGAACAGTATCATCAGCACATTGATGATATCTCAACCATGGTGACAGATGATCTCTATTAACGTCTCATGACGTTAACAGCATCATGTAGATATTTAAAAAGGACAGTATGATGACCTGTGGGATGCTACAAATGATAAGTTGGCTGGATCCTATTAACAATTGAGTCTGACCTTGGAGGAAGGACCTGAACTGGCACAAATCAAAGCTTCCCAGCTCAGATTGTATAACTGGCCTAAAAGGATACCAGGGTCAATAGTATCAAAGACTGCTAAGAGATCAAGGAGAACAAGAATACCACCATTCCACTCCCACCAGAGATCAGTCTAGTGCAGGGGTGGGCAAACTTGGCCATTTTGTAACTTGTGGACTTCAACTCCCAGAATCCCTCAGCCAGCTTTTGCTCTCTCAGCCAGCTTTTGCTGGCTGAGGGATTCTGGGAGTTGAAGTCCACATGGAGTTGAAGTCCAAACATGGCCAAGTTTGCCCACCCCTGGGCTAATGTTTGTCGTGTTTAAGTGATTTCCTTCCTTCCTCTTCCCCAGGCTGGAGGAAAAGCCGGGAAGGACTCCGGGAAGACGAAAACCAAGACGGTGTCCCGTTCACAGAGAGCCGGTTTACAGGTGGGTGGTAGGCACCTTAAAGAGCATTTAAAAGAACATTTCATTTAGGTATTATTTAACCAAAATGTTAGTCGGTCATCTGCATCTCTGTAACTGTCTAGTTTGGTTCTGCAACCCCATCAAGACAAAGTACAGAGGATAATCAGAACTGCAGAAAAAACAATTACTACCAACCTGCCTTCCATCGAGGACCTGTATAGTGCACGAGTCAAAAAGAGGGCTGGGCAAATATTTATAGACCAGCCACATCTTGGACATGGATTGTTTCAACTCCTACCCTCAAAACGACGCTATAGCACACTGCACACAAGAGTAGCTTTTTCCCAAATGCCATCACTCTGCTAAACAAATAATTCCCTCTATTAAGTCTGCATTCCTATTCTAATTGTTCCATCACCCGCCCATCCCCACTGTGACTAACTTGTTGCTTGTATCCTTACAATTTATACTGATTATTGTTTCCTGGTATGATTTGACTGCTTAATTGTACCCCATGTACAATTAAGTGTATCTTATGATTCCTGACGAATGTACCATTTAATGTACACTGAGAGCATATGCACCGAAGACTTGTGTGTCCAATCATACTTGGCCAATAAAGAATTCTATTCTACTACTGAAACACCAATAAAAAACTTGGGGGGGGGGGGAGAGTTTAGGATAGCTGCCTTACAGAATCCATATGTTCTGTATTTTCTGGAAAAGAAGGGAGTATGTTAAAATATTTCTCAATCCTTTTAGTATTAGTAACTAGTTGCTGGATTCTTTTGTAAAGCTACATGGATTTGAAACATTTAGGTACTGAGCCTTTTTCCTTTGCATATAGTTTCCTGTGGGTCGTATTCACCGGCACCTGAAATCAAGGACAACAAGTCATGGACGTGTGGGGGCTACAGCTGCTGTGTATAGTGCTGCTATCTTAGAGTACCTCACAGCTGAGGTGAGAACTTGGTTGGGGTAAATGCACATTTTACATTATAGGACTTAAAGGATGTCATTTTATCTTTCATCTCAAGTACAATAGCTGTATTTATTAGATTTCTTACTGTTTTTTTCTGTTCCAAAAGACAAGCTATAATTATCCTAGAGCAATATAAATCAATGCAAATAAAGTTTCAAAAGGTCCCTAAGCATTTTTCTCTTAGCATAGCTGATATATCTTGAGAGGTAATAAAGATGTTCAGTTGAAAAAAAATCCCAAATTGAAATATGTAAGGGAACTGAAAAACACAATAGAGTATTGAACTAGAGTATGGAGCAGTAACTGAGCATAAACTATTGATATTGACTATTACAAATCTTAGGTAGATGTAGTTTGTCTACCAAGTTATAAATTGACAAATTAAGCACTCAATATGTATAGTTTTTTATGGCTAACACTTTTACTTTTGGACTTCACATTTTGGATTTCTGCCAAATTGTTCAGGGTCAGCCACAGTTTGCAGAATCAAAACTTTAAATGTTTTGGTTATTCAAAGCTTTAGATTAAAAATTACAGGATGGCAGCTCTTACTATCGTCAACAGCTCCCACTGCAGTATGTTCTCTGACAGAGGTGAAATTCAGCCGGTTTACACGGTTATTAGAAGAAATCTTGTTTTTCCCCCACTTTTAATCCTGTAAAGATTAACTTTACAGGGTTAATCCCATAAATAAGAGAGTTGTTTCTAGTCTAATCTTTATTGCCTTGCTCACAGAAACTGCCTCTCCCCTTATTACATTGTAACTTTGGTGAAGTTTAATTCTGTGCTTGGTAGTGTTTAATCCTGTGGCCACACCCACAGAACCGGTAGTAAAAACAATTGAATTTCACCACTGTTCTCTGACCCATCTATTCCTGGACTTTTGTTTCCTTCTGCAATCACTAACATCAGCTTTTCCCAGGTTCAGGAATTCTGGGAGTTGAAGTCCATGAGTCATGAAAGAGCCATGGTTCCCTACCCCTGCCTTATTGCATTACCATAGCTCGGGAGGGGGGAGTGTGCCACTCCAAGTTCCTTTCCAGCATTTCTGATAAGTTCCAAGAGGATGGATTATCAATACTTGTGGGGACCAGCTTACTTGACCTCTCTGTAGGTCATTGTATCCTGCATGAAGGCATAGTTAACTGCACAGTCAAAAGGGCTGTAGAAATATCTACAGACCCCTCACATCCGGGACAAATTGTTTCAACTTCTACCCTCTAAACGACGTAGAGCATTGCACACCAGAACAACTAGACACAAGGACAGTTTTTTCCTCCATGCCATCAGTGCTAAACAATTCCCACAACTGTCAAACTACTTACTAAGACTATTGCCATTATTCTCATCCTTTCTATTACCTATCTCCTACTTATGACTATAACCTTGCTGCTTGTATCTTTACAATTTATGTTTGTTTAGTTTCCTAGTATGATTTGATTGCATATTTAGTACGCTATGACTATTACTAAGTGTTGTATCTTATTATCATCGCAGGGAGGCGGAGCCGGTAAAATGGTTCCGCCCCAGGCGCCTGATGGACCCTGAGAGGTTTCTGACGGAGCT
>JAEANM010028614.1:0-10333 GCA_017656035.1 Myanophis thanlyinensis
TGATATTCTTGTGGTACGTTGCCTGGGATCTTATAGTCCTGAGTATTCTTCTTGTTATGTTGCCTGGGATTGTGGTAAGTTGCCTGTAAGTTTTTTGGCCCTCTTGGCTGCCTCCAATGTTGTTACAGCTGCCTGGAAGTCCTTTGTGACTTTACCCTGCCTTTGTTCAGAGCCAGGTAGTAATGTATGACCAAATCTTCATTTTTAAAGCTGTCCCAGCTCAGTATCTGCTTGGGATGGGTGGGGCAGGGACCTGAGGCTCTGAGTTTCTGTCTCCAAGAGCATGTTTCTCAATTTCTCATCATGGGAAATATAATATTCTGTCTTTTTAAAAAAATATTTCCTAAAACATTTCATTCTTCCTGGAGAGGGGTGGGTGCTAACTTTCTACAATTGTAAGCTATCGTCTCTTCCCATTTGTAAAACCTGCTGCTTACACTGCATCCAGAAAAAATGGTAGAATGATACAGTGCATCCATGCACTGCAGTGCTTTTTGTTTTTTTTAAATTAAAAGGAGGAAAATTTGTTGAGGGGAAAACATTCTGTCTCTGTGAAGCAGCCAAAGGATAGGGCTTAACCTAGAAGACAATAAAACCTAAAACAGTGCTTGAGCCAACAGAGAGGGAAGACACTACTTTGACAATGCAGCAGGAAAATGTTCTTGGTGGAGGATGAGGTCAGATGACATCATCAATTTCATACTGCTTGTTGGCCAATACTGGTGATGGGACACCAAGAAGTGTGAATAAGTCCAAAGTACTTCTAAAGAAGTGAAGAGCAAAGTAATGAGGAAGTAAATTTATCTTTTTTTAATATCTCAAGGTTTGTGTCTCTCCACTGAATGGGCCATGTCTGATTCCTGGCATGGAGAAGAGGATCAAGATTGGAACATGACAGCAACATAGAAATGGGTTGTGTTTTGTATATAACAGACCAACTTTTTTGCTTTCTAATAAAGGGGAATCTGTACCAGAGACCCTCTAAAAGAAATAGTTCCGTGGAAGCTATTGGAGAACAATTCAATAACTTATCTTGAATTGGGTTTAACCCAGAACAATCTACAAGGTAACCAAAGGAATTTATGCCAACTATCTAAACTGATCTGAAGGTCTGATTGAGAATTTTGGGAATCCATGGTAGCCTTTATTACATTTGAATTCCTTAATGCTGAATGGCATAATTCCTTGTTTCCAGATCTGAAGAATTCTGGTGGCATTATCTGCTCTGATATTCTTTCAGTAAGTCATATTTAAGTATATATTACAAACTTTAAAGGTGAAAGACAAAATATCACATATTGTCAAGACAAGATACTTAAAACAGCTGTAGGCTTAGCTGTCATCAGCACTGGTGTGCTTGATAGAAACATGCTTGTTGCATTAAATTTGGTTCTCAAAGTTGCTTATAGTAAGAGATAAAACCATCTTTCTTGACCTTTGCCTATCTTTTAGTTCAGTTTTATTTAAACACTGAGTGTTTTCCAGATAGTTCTTTTCAGCTCTTAATAATCCCTTCCTTTCCTTTGATGTGAATTCTACAGAACTAAGGGGTTTTGTGGCAGAAGCTGCAATGTGCAGATTTTTCAGACTCGCTGTGATGTAAAGATTCATTTTCTGACAACAGTGCAAGCCTTTTAAAGCCAGTAGTATAAGACCAGGAGATGCAACAGCATCAAATAGGCAACAAAAGTAGTGCTGAATGCAGAATACATTTTAATCAAACATAGTTTTTTTAAAAAAATAAAATAAAATAAAGATGTATAACAAATAAAGATGTATAACTGTTTCCTTCTAAGGAAGGAAGCAGTATTTGTTAAATATCATGTAACTTCCCCAGAACAAACATGAATAATATCCAGCCCACAAGCTATAAACTGCAGCTGTCTGGCCACCTGTGTAACTTGGCCTTGTTATGAATATCTCTGCAGGCTCCTTCAGGATTGATATTGGTAATGTAAATGCATTTCAGTCTAGAACTGTAAACAATATTCTTGAATTTGCCTTACTTGGTTCTACTGTAGAACTTATTATTTTTAAATAATTCTCATAGTGGCAAAGATGAGAACTCCATTCAGGTTGGTTGGTAGAGGAAAAAATTCAACTTTCATTTGTATGTAAGTGTTTGGCCCAAGAATTCCATAATTTCTAACAAATGTCTGTTTTAGTTTTCCAAGCATCTCCCCACAAATGCAGGGTCAGGTTTTTTGAATCAACTGAGAGTTGATTCATTGGTTGCAATAGGAATAGTCCAGCTAGCTTGTCACCTGAGCCTGAGGTCATGGTCTGAGAAACAGTGACTGGCCCAAAGTCACCCAGCCAGATTTCATGCTTAAGGTACCTCACAGGGTCCTGGTTTCTAGCCTAGTGCCTTAACCATTAGACCAAACTGGCTGGCTGTTCAGTCACATGCCATGATTGCACCCTTTTAAAAATATTTTCATGATGTTGAAATCCACTTGCCACATTCCTTAGAATTTTGATGGATAAAGCCTACATTCTTTGTGGCATGTCCATCCACACTATGGTTAAAGTCAGGATTTCAAAATATTCTGGTCTCATAATCTACCACAAGATTCATACCAGAGCACCAAGGCAAGTTTGCTTGTGGTTATCCTCCATGAATGGAAGAATTAATTTTAAAAAGTGCTGCCTTTTCTAGGAAGACAGAAACACATTTCCATGGATCCCAGTGTCTGAATGAAGCATCTGAAGACAGAACAAGAAGCAGTGGATGGAAACTAATGAAGGAGAGAAATGACATAGAATTAAGGAGACATTTCCTGGTTATAATCAAAGGTGGGCTTCTGCTGCTTTGTACTGATTCTGGCATACCAGTTGTTATGATTCTGCGCAGTTCGGCGAACCAACCAATTTCACCACTGACTGGCCCTTCCCTTCTCTGCCCCATTCCTCCCATTCACTCCTTATTGTGCCTCACTGCCTTTGGTGATGCCCAGAGTCATGCCTGCAGCATAGGTGCTGCTGCTCTCTGGTTCCCTTGCTTGCCTCGACCATACGGCTCAGCTGATCTCTGCCTGATGAGTCTTCCTTCGTTTCTCACCCAGCTACCTCCCCCACAGCCTTACCATGCTTTCCTGCCTTCCCTGCTCCCTCCCATGCAGCCCATGTGGCCCTATGGTGGAAAGGCTCACCTGGGGCTTTGTTGGCATCTACCCAGCTGCTCGCCTTGGCTTAGCCCTTCCCTCCATGGCTGCCTCCTTCAAGCACCCAAGAATCAGTCCTGGAGATGGGATCTGCTCAACGACCCTGCAGGATTTCAGTCTTCCAACTCCTGCAAGGCAAAAGAGCCACTTTCACCTGCCGTGTCCCCCTTACCCCACTACACACACACAAATCAGATTCTGGAGTGTGCAAGGCTTGCCACTCAACAAGTTCAGGTTGCTCTGTAACTCTTTTAATTTTCAGGGCCCATGCTTAGTCCACCCTCCAAAGCGTCCCATTTAACTGACCTGTTTGCCAATAAAAGGGGGTGAAAAAAGCTGGATTTGACCAGCATGAGGATGCTCATTGCAGGCAGAAATCTTGCATCTCTGTGGCCCCAGGATGGGCCTTGTTGGGGCATCCTGCATCTCTTCCATCTGCACCTTTAGCAAGGAGCTGGCCTTTGCCAGGGGCCAGAAGGGACCAGCCTCTCCTTGCAGCTTTTGGGACCCAGGGGACTCCCCAATGTGCCCATTCCATTTAGCATTTGACCATATTGTCAACCTTTGAGACTTGGCCTACTTCTTTTTGAAGAGTTATATTTATTTATTTTTTAGATAAAAATGCCCAGAATAGAAGTGTTGCCCTCCAAAGGTGTGAATGTTCTGGAAAATATCACTCATAACATTTTGGAAGATGCAGCTCCATGCGAGAAGTTCCTCTCTTTGCCTCTTTGCCTCACTTGGGCTCTTACAAATCCTTTCTTAGGGAGCACAGAGTCAGGTACTTCAATGCCCTGAAGGTCTTCAGCCTGCCTCGCCTTCACCTTCTCCCTTCACAGCAAAATGAGCTTTGTCTCTGTGCGCACAGAGGCTGGGCATTTTTCTGCAAGGAGCATTCTTACACATTCTCATTAGGGATACTCCTCAACTTATGGCCACCACTGAGCCAAAATATCCATTGCTAAGCAAAATTTAAGTAAGTTTTGCTCTGTTTTGTGATTTTCCTTGCCACCGTTAAGTGATGTTCAGTAGTAGTAAATAAATAGAGATTGTATCTTGCTGAGGCCTTTGAGGTGAATGCTCAGGAGGCAGGGCCAGGTATGGTGAGCAATGTCAAGTTGGCCACACCCACCCGGTCACATGACCACCCAGCCACACATACCCAGCTGGTCATTAGGGCAGAGAAAACCACTTAGAGAGGGCTGGAAAGCATTATAAAGCGGTGTATAAATCTAAGTGCTATTGCTATTGCTATCCAACCTAGTTCAACCTATACATTTAGTAACAGTAATAGTGCCAAGTCTAAAAGTACAATTTTTGAACTAGGGTTTTTCTGCTGAAGAGTATTAGCCATTTCTTTGAGTAATATTTGCTTTTAGCTTTGACACATTTTGCAAAAGAAAGAAGAAAAACCCTAGTTCAAAAATTGTACTTTTAGACTTGGCGCTATTACTGTTACTAAATGTATAGGTTGAACTAGGTTGGATAGCAATAGCAATAGCACTTAGATTTATACACCACTTTATAATGCTTTCCAACCCTCTCTAAGTGGTTTTTACAGAGTCAGCCTATTGCCCCCAACAATCAGGGTCCTGGATCAAACTAAACATATTCCTACTCCACCATTTTGTTTCTGAAGTGATTAGCCAACATATTCTCTTGCTTTTATTCACTATCAGGAAAGGTCAAGATGATGGCTCCACCATCAAAAAATTCTCATGTGGAAATTCTACTTAATAAATTTGATTAGCTCAAATCAAATCAAATCAAATTTCAAATTTATTGGTCACATACACAGTCATACACGGTACGATATGCAGTGAAATGCTTACGCAACTGCGGGTAAGTTAGGTAGGAAGGGAGGGTGGGGGTTTAGAAAAATTTCTGCATCCAACTCCCACCTTCCCAATTACCCTTAACTATTTTTCTAAACCCCCACCCTCCCTTCCTACCTAACTTACCCGCAGAAAATTTCTCCCCTGCTTTTTATCTTAGGTTGACCATATTTCATAGCCAAAAAAAGAGGACGGGGGGGTTGGCGTCGGGGGGGGCGTTGGCATGGGGGGGCGGCGTCAGTGTTGGGCGGCGTGGGGGGTGTCGGCATGGGGGGGCGGCGTCGGGGGGGTGGTGGCAGCTTGGGGGGGCGGCGTCAGCTTCGGGGGGGCGGGGGCGGCTTGGGGGGGGTGGGGGCGGCTTGGGGCGGTGGCGGCGGCTTGGGGGGGTGGCGGCGGCGGTTTCGGAGGCTTCTGGGCACGCGGCGGTGGCGGTTTTGGGCGGCTTCGGGGTACGCGGCTGCGGCGGTTTCGGTGGCTTCTGGGCGCGCAGCTGCGGCAGTTTCGGGGCGCGTGGCTGCAGCGGTTTCGGCGGCTTTGGGGCGCGCGGCTGCGGCAGTTTCAGGGCGCGCGGCTCCAGCAGTTTCGGCAGCTTCGGGGCGCGCGGCGGCGGCGGTTTCGGGGTGCGCGGCTGCAGCGGTTTCAGCAGCTTTGGAGCACGCGGTGGCAGCGGTTTCGGGGCGCGCAGCTGCAGAGGTTTCGGCGGCTTCGGGGCGCGCGGTGGCGGCATGGGGGGGGGCTGGCTTCCCTTCGCCGGAAATCGACCAGCTTGTTGACCTCGGCTTGTTCCGACGAGGCAGGGAAGGCGGGACTTCTTGCTTGAGCTGATTTGCCCGGACATGACATCGCCACTTTTTACGGCCCGTCCAGGTAAATTTATAAAATTTATAAAACCCGCCCGGACGCCCCGGACAGGACGTAAAAAGAGGACATGTCCGGGCAAAAGAGAACGGTTGGTCACCCTATTTTATCTTTACAGAAGAGCCTGATGATAGCTTGCCAATTAAAAGCATAACATGCAAAATAACAAAATAGATCAAAGCTATTATTATGCAAAAACATCCCACTGAATTCAGTGAGACTTATGTCTGAGCAGACTTGTATTTTGTTGTTGTTGTTGTTCTGTCACTTATTAAAGTAAAAGCATAACAGAACTATCTGGTTTTTTTTAGTCCAGGCTTGATTGTTTCCAAAAGTAATACAATGCAAAAGTTTTATTTAAACAATTTGGTCCCTTCTGAAAAAGAATCAAAAATTACAAAAAAGTTGTAGTGAAATTTATCATCCATTTGCATGTTGACTGTAATAACACAATTGCTTCAAATGTCATGTCATACAAGAATTAGACACTTGGCTAATCTGAAATAAGATAGGACAAATCTCACCAACTCCTGGATATTGCAAAAGTATAGTAATTGGTAGGCATCACAACAACAACATTCTTCTGGAACCGGACCATGATTATCATAGAAGAATCACAGGGCTGAAAGGACCACTTATGACTTTAAGTTTAACTCCTGCTCAGTGTCAGAATCCAATTTAAATCATGCCTGACAGATGGCTGTCTAACTATTGCATTAACACTTTCAACGAAAGAAGCCCACTAGCATTCTGTTCCTTTTCTATGTTAATATGCATTTGCAAAAAGCTGCATGAAAAATTACAGACAATATAATTTTTAAAACAGTTATAAACATATTCCTGATCATTGCCACCCTTTAAATATTCTTAGGGGAGTTTTAAACTGATAGGTACATTTAAAATGTTTATATAATGGATCAAAATTTTTAATGTCATGTTTCATCAGTGGCAATAGCTGTTTCCGCAATTTATGCGTGATTTTTGCTGTATTTTTTTTATTGGTATAGCTGTTGATTATCTGACCATATCTGATCATTCCCTTAGCAGCAACTTTTGGCCCAGTCTCCTAAGATCTTTCCCACATACCATTACAATAATTAAAGGGGGAAAAAACTCAAGGAAACTGGGGGTGCTTTGAGAAGCTAGGAGTGTTATTTTCCTACTATTAATACTACTAGTAAATTGTAAAAATTTCCCAAATTACATTTAAAGGTTTTTTGTTTGTTAGTTTTAAATAACTTTTCATTATGTGAAAACAGAGAAGTTGATCTGCAGATCTAAAAATCCTTTTCCAGATGCCTACTAATTGTTCATTTTGAATTCTTGAATTCTTCTGTTTTGTTTTTTCCTCACCAATATAACATATGCAATATCAGATCAGATATTGCTCTCAAGCTCTTTTTTTAAATCATGGTGCATTGTTTAAGAGTAGAAAAAAAAAGCAGAGGCTACAGCAGGGGTGGGCAAACTTTTTGACTCGCGGGCCACAATGGTTTCTAAAATTTGAGAGGGGCCAGGCCAGACTAGGAGAATGGTGTGTTTGTGTGAATTAATATAAATTAAATGTAAAAACCGTTACATGAAAAGATTTGGCCTTTAATAGGTAGCCGAGAGAGGCGACAGCCTAGTGGCGAAGGCGACTGAAGTGTCCGGAGCCACCATGGGTGTCGGTCTGAGTGGGGAAGCAGCGCGCGCACACACACACCAGAAGCTCCTCTCTCTGAAAAAAGGAGGGGGGGAATGAAAAGTATCTGCTCGCCCACAACCCTTCAGCGAAATCAGCTTCCCAGATTCTCTCTCTTTTTTTTTCTACTGCGGAAAAAAGAAAAAGTTTTCTTCTGGGACTTGATTGGACAGGAAGCGGCCAATCAGAGCAGCAGAGGGATGGCCAAGGAAGGAAGGAAGAAGGGGGAGCAGCAAGCCCCGCCTCTGCCGTGCCTTCTAGTTTGTGACGGTTGTCGACCCAGCGAAAATCGGCTTTTCTGGGCTCTCCATTCCCTGAACTGGGTCTTCCTCGAAACTGCAGGGTTCCTGCTAGTAACTAGTTCGGCGGGCCGGATTAAAAAGCTGAATGGGCCGGATGTGACCTGCGGGCCGTAATTTGCCCATGTCTGGGCTACAGTATAGCAGTTGACTAATCCAGCATTGTGAGATGGGAAGAATGTTGTAAGATGTAAACAAACTCTTAATAACTTTTCAATCCAACAGGAATGGCTGTTACTATAATTTTACAAATTATGTACTTCAAACATCAATTCTCCAAAACAGCTTGAAAAGAATGCTGTGTTCTCAGCAGTTGATATTCTCTTTTTAATAAGGGCATGCAAATAATAAACTTTGTTATCCACATATGTTAACATAGCTTAGCAAAGCTGTTTAGATGGCAGAGGAGGGGTGGAATGAAACAGAAGGTGTCAAGTGCCAGGAAAATCAGGCAGCTCAAATAGGTATAAAGCTTTATTGTAAGCTTAAGCTCTTTACAACTTCTAAAGTTAAAGCAATTTGGCGGTAAATAAGGAATTCACAGAGGGCTGGACTTAGATTTCTTGAGGGAGTGAAAGGACTCATGACGGATGATGCCCTCCTTCCTCAGACTCAGTCTGGTCATCTCCTGGAGAAGATGTCCTGAATAAACCTTTTCTGCTTTATCTGCACTTTTCTCAGGCCCACTGATCTGTCAGGCTGTTATGGAATTTTACACTCTGTCAAAAAAAGTAACTTAGCTGACAAGTTGGTGGAGTGCAATGCCTGAGTTAGATTTGGTGAGGTCCTAAACTATAAAAATCTTGGAGCCCATAACACTGTGTACTAACAGAACTTTACATATTATCTCTCTCTCTCTGTGTGTGTGTGTCCTATCTCTTATTTATTTAATAGCATGGTCTTAAAAATAATACAAATTATTTTCAGATGAAAGCCTTCTGATTACATACTCATCATTTGACCACTCTCTCAAAGATTGTAGTATACTACACCCTGCAAACAATACTTAAATATCATTTTAAAGTAATTTTAAATTATCTTACTATATAAACAAAATGATGACAAAATAAGTAATCAGGATTACTTTTATTAATAGAAGCAATTATGAACTCATTTGCAAAATAAAAAAAACAGAAATTGGGATTCTAAAATTTTGTGAGGGCTTGTGGATTGTAGGGCCTTATGCCTAACAGGCCTTTATGCCTAATATGGTACATACTATGTTTCTTACCACGGATTACCTGGTCAGCTGTGTTTTATTTTTTTGTGAGAAGGGAAACATGTATGCAGTATATTGGTCATCTAGAACAGGGGTCTCTAACCTTAACAACTTTAAGACTTGTGGACTTCAACTTCCAGAATTCCTCAGCCAGCTTTGCTGAGCTGAAGTCTACAAGTCTTAAAGTTGGAGATTGGGTTGGAGATTCCTGGTCTGGAAGAGTGGTAGGCCAGCTTTTCAGAAGTAGTCTAAGTGAAAGCTTATTGAAAGGAAGCACTTCTTCATTGGTAATCAATTACCTGGTAACCTGTAAGATGGTAAAGCATCTAAGCACTTGCCCAGCCTCACTCTACACGTTGTTCCACTTATATTAAGAAAAATAATTGATTTTTTTTTTCTTCCAAGCCAGTAACATGGGGTAGAAGGAGAAACAAAGCCAAAGGAATTGATTGATTGCTATTTTAAGTTGTCCTACAGTAAAGCTATAAAACAGAATCACTAGCATCCTTCACCAACTCAGTGAATGGAAAAATGGCCATTCACATGGTTTGAGTCTTAACACAACATGTGGCTTAAGAAAAAAGTATAGGAAATGCTGGTCCTGGAACAAAGATTGTACTTGTATGTATTGCACTGTTGCATGTATTTTTCAGCACATGCATAGAAATGTCATTATAATTCATTATAGTATGATTAGTTTAAGTAGATACTATGATTTTTTTTGAAGGACTGTAGTAGTATATTCAGTTACTGTAAAGTAAATAAACATCTTTGCTGATATATCGCAATGTAATACAGCCAAAGCAGGAATATTGAAAAGCAGCAGGCAACTCAGAAGGATAACAACACTATAATCAAAATTATGTTTAATTATGATGACAATAATTTTACAACTATTTTTTTCTCCAAAGTAGAAATTATTGGCTACAGTGTTTGTTATTTCACTGGAGAATGAAATAACATGTTTTGGCATCCTGTACATAAAAATTGTCTATGATACCAGTAATCTTCTAAGGGTCAGTATCACAGTAAATCTACATTGTCTCAGAAAAGGATTAAAAAAGTAGTTCTAATATAATGATAAAGCATTATTTGGTACTGAAATAATTAGCTATATTATTTTGAATGCCAAAGAGAAAGTGAATGGAAAGCTAATAGCATCATTTCCTAATATGGATTTCTATTTCTTCTTTTTGGACTGCATAGACTATTGTTGATATAGAATATAGAATAATATGTGTATATATGTATATGTATGAGTTTGTATGTATATA
>JAEANM010028615.1:0-10333 GCA_017656035.1 Myanophis thanlyinensis
GTTTATTGTACTTGTGTTTTATTGGCTGTACACTGCCCCGAGTCCCTAGGGAGAGGGGGTGGTATATAAATCAAATAAATGAAATGAAATGAAATGACAATAGGAAATGTATCAGAATACTTTATAATTGTCAAATACATGATGGGGATTGCACCCAAGATAAGAAAATGAAAGTTCTTGTTCCCAATCATTTAAGAAATGTCTATCTAGTTTTGCTTTACAGTACCATTCTCATTCACTGATGTTCCTTCTTTTATCCTTCTATGGTCTCTACATCCCAAAATACTTCATATGGGGTATTATAGTGAATTCCCATTATCATGATCCAATAGAACATATGTAGCTCAGGGTTGCACTGTGGAGTCCTTGATGTCAAGTGTGGTTGTTTTCTTGCAGATGTTTCATTACTTCACTAAATATCATCATGAAACATCTGCAAGTAAACAACCAAGCTCAGACAGCATCAAGGACTTCACTTATCATGACTGTTTATGCAAGTTCACCCTACAAGATCGGAATAATAATTTAATAATAATAATAAATAATATATAGAACAATAAATAATAATTTTCTATTTCAGGCAAATTTGTGAATTTCAGTTATACATGTTTACTTTTCAAGTGATTGAGCTAAAATCTGAGAAGCTAAAACACACTGCAACTGCATATAATTTATTTAATTTTTTTTCAAATCTGGCCTAACCATGACGACTCTGGGCAGTCTATAATCTATCTATCTATCTATCTATAAATGGATGTATGTGTGTATGTTCCAGCATAACTCTGAAACACCTCGACCAATTTCAACCAAACTTGGTACACAGATGATTTACTCTCTGGGAAACAAATATTGTGAGGGCAAGACACCCCTAGGAGTGTATGTATATGTGGTGTATGTGTATGTCTGAGCTTGCACTCATCGAGGTAGGTCAAGGGGAGCTCAGCAGAACGCAGAGATAGCCTCAGCAATCGGCTGCAGTGGGTCACAGAGCAGAGCGTGGCTTGATTGCCTGGGTTGGATCATGTGGTACGGAAGCTGGTGGCAGTGGGAGACACATAAACTTGGAGGCCATCTTTTACGAGAGGGTGAGTGAGCCTCTTGCCTTCCCTTACAAAAGGTTGGGTGTGAGGTTAAAAAGAGGGTGAAGTGAGAGGAAAGAAAGGCGGCTCGACAAGAAGGTCAGTGAGCATCTTGCCTTCCCTTACGGAAGGTTGGATTAAAAAGAGGGCGAAGTAAGAGGAAAAAAAGGCAGCTCGCGGTTCACACTATAGATATAACGGATTCCTTTTCCTGTCTAATACAGGATTGGGATAAATAAATACCCGGGCAATGCTGTGTTATCATCTAGTAATGAAAAGAAAGCACAAAACAAAAAGTTCCCATACCCTTTTAAAACAGAACCACACATTAAAAGGAAATGTAATATACAAACACACTATAGCCAAAATCCCATTGAAACAAGATGGTGGAACTGCCAATCAAACATGGCAAAACAGAGCAACTGTTCCCACATTATATTGCAGAGGGAGGAAGTACATCCAGCAGGACCAAGAAGGGCCTTTTCTGAGGTGGATCCCTCATCCCTCATGAAGATGGTGTTTAGTCCCCATTTTGACACTCTTTCACAAGGCCCTGAAAACCAAGAGGCCTAGGGAACCCAGAATGGGATGGAGCTCATCAAGTAGCTTATTTGACTGATGGTTGTTGCCAGGGGGTGGGGTGAGGTTATTGCTTTATATTGTTTTTATATTGGGTTTTTATTTTTGTAAAGTGCCAAGTCACTGAGTGTGAGTTAGGCAGTCATCAATTTTCTGAAATAAACGTCAAGCCACTGGTCTTCCCCATTCTCACTAGCCCCAAGATTCTTGACATTCATACAAGATTTGACACATGATACTCAGTAACTTGAAAAGCAGTAATTACAGCCCAGCAAACAAATGCATCTATACATTTCTATTTTTCTGTTTCCAACAATACGAACCCACAAATGAGTTCTCTATCCAACACAATCTGGCCATTCAGTAAGTACGCACAGGATTACACAGTAAATCTCCTAAGCCGTTTCCCCTTTTCAGGTTCCACTATGATTGAATTCTACATCCTCTTCTGTTACAAAATATTCCCCCATGTCCCTGCTCACCTCACTTCATAGTCTGAAATTCATTTTGAAAGGAAATATGAAAGTACTTCTCTACAGCCTTCTAAATCATTACCTTCCTAGCTTTGGAGGATATTATTTAATAAGGAATGTGGTAACAGCGTTTTACACCTGAACGGACAGGATGCTGGATTGTTTTTTTGTTCATACATGTCACCTACACAATTATTTAAGCCTGTGTATCAGGCATGCAAGTAGAAGGAAAAATTATAAATATAAGTTTCTTTTTCCAATAGTTGCACCTGTGGATATTCCATATGCTTCGCTCTGTACATCTCACCATACCTTTGACTGAAATAGCAGCAGAGAAAAGATTCAAGTGATATTTTCTACATTTAAGTTCAATCAATCAGTAAAGAAAGCCTAACCATAAGGATGTTTTTCCAGCTCTGCTGACATCAATTACAGCAATTGGTCATTACCTTCTTCCAGGCTCTTTTTTTCAACTTCTCTGTCTAGCCTAAACAAGGTTTAAAAACATGTCAAGATCGCATGCTAAACTTTTAAAACCGAAGTGGTCAAAATGCAGAAAAACAAGCAAAATACAAACCAATCACCCCACCACCACCAAACTCTAACAGAAATTATAATGAGCCAAAGTAACAGGCATTAATATTTACAGCATTGGAAATCTTTATATACGCATGTTTGATTGGTTTAAAAACTGAAGTTCAAGTGTGCATGAATTTCAATTTGCTCAGCCTAAATTTTTAAGAAACTTGATACATTTCCAACTTCGCTGAGGCCAAATTTGGCTTAAATTTGATAGAGGCTTATTACATGCAGACCTGCTGTTGGAGATTTTGTCTTAATCTTCAAGACATTCCTGACCACCTTGATTTTACAAGACCATTTTACATAGTCCAAGACGTCAAGCATTAATGGGGATCTATGATTTTGCGGTCTATATGCTTCAAGAAGGCTTTGTTTTGGCTGAAACAGTAGATTTTCAATGCTGATCGGTAGAGAGATTTAAGCTCCAGCCCTTCCTTGTTTAGAACAGACTTATTTTCAGTAGTTATTTTCTTGTCCAACTCACAGAAAGCCTTTACTCTTGCTAGATTTGATGAAGCTGGAAGGGAGTTTAAAAGCACTCCATTATAAGTGCCTTTGCCTCGCTGCCTGATGAAGAAAAATCAGTCTCATACTTTCTGCTTTCTCTCCTTTATGACCTGGCTGAACTTTTAATAAAGATTCTGTCAATCAACAATGATGGAGCTCAACAACACGATGGCACTCAAAACAATCTAAACCAAAATCCATATACAGGTAGTCCTCAACTGACAATCATTCGCTTAGTGACTGAAGTTACAACAGCACTGAAAAAAATTGACTTATGACCATTTTTCACATGTCTCTTGCAGCATCCCCATGGTTGGGTGTTCAAAATTCGAACACTTGACAACTGGCATGTATTTATGATGGCTGCAGTGCCCTGGGGTCATGTAATCACCTTTGATAAGTAAAATCAATAAGGAAGCCAGAGTCATTTATTAATAGTGTTACTAACTTAATTGCAGTGATTCACCTAACAATTGCAGCAAGAAAAAGCATACAATGGGGCAACTTTCACTTAATTGTCTTGCTTGGCAATGGAAATTTGGGGCTGAATTCTGGTTGTAAGTTGAGGAATACCCATAACAACTATACTAAACAAAATTCCACAGATAGGCTCAATGAATTCCATGAAACACGGATCCAAGAGAACATCCAAGTTTACAAAGATGTACAAAATGTCAGCAGGATGACAGTAAATCTTAAGGGATAACATTGTGTTCCAGGCATAATGACAGAGAAGGCAAGCTTCCTAGTCCCACCAGATGGTGTTGCTTAATAGATGGGACCTGGAGCCTGGCTACCTTGCCAGAGTTATTGAGATAGACAGAGATAATCAGAGGAGGAGGTCCCACAAATAGCCCTTTAAAGGTCTTTATAGGTGATAACTGTCATCTTGAATCCCTATTTGGGGAAGCCAGTGCACAGCAAAGAGGTATACACAGGTAGGTATACGTCTGAATAATGTAGTACATTACATCTTTTAAATCTAAAACACACTATACAATTGCATATAATTTATCTAACTTTTTTTTTATCTGGCCTAACCATAGGACTCTGGGCAGTCTACAATAACGAAAATAAAGCACAAAACAAAAACAAAGTTCCCATACCCCTTTAAAACAGAACCACACATTAAAGGAGAAGTAATATTCAAAGCAGTGGTGGAATTGGATTCAATTTTTTTACTACCGGTTCTGTGGGCGTGGCTTGGTGGGCATGGCTGAGGGAGTCATGTGACTGGGTGGGCAGTTTCTGTAAGCAAGGCAATAAAGATTAGGCTAGAAACAACACCAGAATGTTTTTTTTCTGACTTCTTTACAAGATTAACCCTGTAAAGTGAAAAAAAACCAAAAGGAGATTTCTTCTAACAACCAGTTCTCCAAACTGCTTAGAAATTTACTACCGGTTCTAGTGAAGCTACTAGAACTTGCTTAATTTTACCTCTGATTCAAAGGTATACACAGGTATAATAAGGGGCACCCATAACTGTCTGCATCACTACAAATTGGGTCAATTGCAGCTTCTAAGTGCTCTTCAAGGGCAGCTTGGTGTAAATCACATTCCAATTCTGCTGATCAAGGCATTAGCAACTGTGAATGGCTCTTTCTAATTCAGGAAAGGATAGGGTTCATAATTTTAGCAGTCAATACAATGATGAACTTAGAACTAGTTGTGAAAACAGTTATCACATATGGATGAACTGATCAAAGAAATAAAAAATCATCCCCTTTGATGTCTTTTACATTAGATTTCTATCTCAGCTTTGTTTGTTTAACCCAGAATACCTCTTGCCTTCTATTTTCACAACAATCCCATGAGGTTAACTAGACTGCAAGAGCTCAACCTCAAATATTCCACCTTGGCTTGTACAGCATTTAAATAAATGGCCTTAATTTCAAACCATCTTGCATCCTTGTAAACATCTTTATTGTTTGTAAGCTGTCTAGAGATGCTGTGAGCAAATTGGCAACTATATAAATTTTCTAAACAATCTATCAATAAAATCCTATACAGTCTATTAAGTTTATATTATACAATAATCAAGCGAAACATATGTCGTGTTGTCATACTTGTATAGCTAAATTTAAAAAACTGCAGAGAAACTTCTGTCATACTGACAGAATTATAGGCTGTTTCCAGATATTTATTGTGCAACATTTATGCTTTGTTCCCTCACTTTTCCATGATCCAATCCGAGCCAATCTTGTTCAGTATTAGTGCACTTACATCAAAGTATCATAAAAGATCTATTTTTGTCCTGTAACAGCAATAATCTTGTATGACATAAAAAGTGGATTAAGAAAAAGTGATTGGTGCAAAGTCATCCAGGGAGCTTCCATGGCACATAAAGAATTAAAAACTAGATCAGGGACCATAACCATTGACACACATTGGTTTTCCATTGTTTACTTATTTGTTTGAGATCTGATACTGTTTTCCTAGGCCGGGAAATCTGTTTTTTTTTTAATAAAGAAAATTGAGTCTGTATTTATTATTACTCCTCCATCTTTGTTAAAATACTTTGGAAGATGGTTCCTTTAGCTTATCCATTTTATTCTTGCATGCTGTCATTTCCCTCCATGCTGTCTTATATCTTTGTGTAATTCTTACATTTATATACCAATTACACACATAATTTTTCTGCTTTAAGTTTTTTTTACTTTACTCTATAACAATGTTCTCATCTTTTTTTTTTAAACTTTGTTACAGATCATTAACAGATGTATACTTAAGAGGGTAATAGAGATTTTTAAAAAATCTCTTCTCCTGACCACATCATTATGCCATAGTTAAAAGATCAAGGATCAGATGAAAGATGAAAAGGAAAAATATAATCTCTCTAGGCTCTACTCTTGTTCAGGATAAAAGGTTGTCTTAAGTCTATCCCACACCTTCAGGATTGTTCAGTTTCCCAAGTTAACTCTGTAAGTATAAAATATTTATAGTGCTAGATATCCTCTCAAAATGCAAGTAGTGTTGAAATGCAATCATGAAATAATTATATTCGCTACATAGGAATATAACATGGATGGAACATATTTTCCCTGTCTAGTGCCAGTCAGTTTTTTCCAATTTGGATTCTTCACATATAGTGAATTCTTAGACTGTACAAAATTAAATGTATGTATGCATATGCAAAAAAAACCCCTCAGTTCTCTGTTTTATGGTCCTTTTACATCATTCAATAAATATTTCCCCATCTATTTCATCAAGCTTCACTACAGATAATGAACAGATGTACTGTATATTTATTAGGAAAAGATAAACATTTAATACTCATTAGCTTTTGTTATTCATAATTAAAGAAATAAACAGAGCTCTAGGAAAGTTCATGCCATGTTTTCTGTAGGCAACAGTACATGTTCAAAAGAAACATGAAAAGTCGCAATACATATGAAATATTGTTACTCAGATACAACCTGGAATTGCAGTTATTCCTTTATTTTCAGAAAGCTTTGCAATTAGCAATTTAGAAATGCAGCCAATCTATAAATTCTATGTATTACTGGGTTATGGTGACCAGTGCAAGCAAATTGTCTTAGTAAAAGCAAAGTTAAAAAGAATATAAGAAATACAATACAGAGAAGCTAGACTAGGAATGGATTAATATTTTAAAGGAATGGTAAACCTCACTACATAAATAGGGAAGAGAACAAGAATGTGTGGATTGTATTTCACATTCAATCTAAAATCCTGGATGCCAGGTAAAATATGTTTTAAGGATCACGGTTGTTGCTTATCTAAAATTTTAGTAATCTTCAATAAAAGGATTTAAACTATAACTCATAGCAATTACTGTCAAAACATAGTTTATTCCTCTCAGTGTTTAAGAGCAATTCCAAAACACTTCACCCTATCCACTAATAGGTAACGCAAAAGTAAATGAATGATAAAATGTTCTCTCCTAGTCAGACTATAGTATGACACATCCTGTTACCAAAAATGTCACGTGTATCACAGCATATTACTTTAATTTGTGGCATGACTACACAAATAATACAAGGGCCGCTTAATCTATAGAAAAGTATAATGTACTTGGGTATGTACAAGAACATGTAAGTTTAGAAATCACCTCAGGGTAGCTATTTTGTACAGATATAATTATCTTATAGTTAGTAAACGAAAGGGCCTCTGAGTATTCCAAAATCCCCTAAAATGGGTAGTCTATTAAAAATACGGTAGTCTATTTTTTTTTTCAAAAATAATTCACTTTAAAATTGCATTATTACATCAATTTTGTTCACTTTTAAAACTCAAGCACTTAAGTGTCCACAATTTCAAAAATGCTTTACCCTGCTGAGTAATGTCAAGGCTACAGGAAACAGAAGGCTCAAAATGGCATCCCTTATACACTTTTTGATAAGAGATTCTACAAGTTTTTAAAATGAAATCTGATCTGCAACCAGATTAAAAATGTTTAAACTCAAAAAAAAAATCAAGATATTGAGGACAACTTCTGAATAATGTAGTACATCGTATAGTTTAAATATCATCTAAGGTTTTATGGCACACTGCAGAATCTGTGGATTAACGGCTATGCCTGGAAATGGATATGGTGACTAATCATTGCTTCCTCAGGTAAGACAGATACTTGATTAAAAACAAGAATACTTCCCCTATTCCCCTCAAATAGCAAAAGGACAGAATTCTAATACAATTTCTGAGATTCTTATGTCTGGGCAAAACTAGTTATTACAGCATGGAACAAATATGCTGCGCGTAAAGGGGAACGCAAACTGTGGCAAAGAGGTAATGCCTACACATAACCACACCCTATTAGTTTATACCAATCATGAATATTGGCCTACATCTCCTACTTCTATAATCATCGATACTCCTTTTAAAGCTTCTTACTGTATCTTTACACACACACACACACACACATTATAAGGACAAGAGGGAATTCCAACATTTTCCTGTATAAAACTAAATGGTTAATACTTAACTCAGAAGAATTAAGTCAGCTTCTAGTGAATTCCTACAATGCAATTGTTGCAACTACTCATTTAAAGTACATTTTTTTAATGAAGTGGGATTATGCGGACCCAATCCCTACCTAGTCCCTACTCACCTAACCACCAATTGATTCTTATGCCATGTCACCTAACATGTCATAAGAAGGGGAGGGTGACAAAAAATGAAGTAAGTTTGTTTGGGGTGGGCAATTCATCCTCAATCCAGGCAGGTAAAACAGATACATATATATATATATATTCACATCCTAATCCTAATCTGATTTTTTTTTTAAAAAAAGAGGTCGTAATTCAAGGTGGGCGGTGAACTGTACTCACCACCTCTGATCTAAAAGTATTTCCTTACACCTTATAGCAGGTACAATGCGAGGGGGCAAGTCGGTGAGCGGGATTATTAAGTCCCTCAATAGAAATGCCCTCTCTACATGGTCAGGAACACACTTCTGCCTTCCCCCCCCCCCCCATTCTGCTACAAAGAGGTAATAAAAGCCAATCCTTAATTAAACGAAACCTTCCCTAGCCCCGAAACAAGACAGCCGCCTGCCTCCCTTTGCAATGCTCTCTTCCTCCCTCCTTTACAATTTTGTTAAAAAATCAGACTTTGTTTTTAGGGGAGGGGGTGAATTCTCCCCCCCTTTCTTCCAACCCCCCCCCCCCCCAGCCACTGAAGCCACCCACGAGGAAGCCTATTCCTGCTCCCAATCCGCTTCGCGGACGCCACCCACCTTGCTCTTCACTTCCATAGTGCCGAGGCCGCGGCTTCCCCCGCTACCACCGCCTCCTCCACCTCGTTGGACCCGGTTCATGCCGCGCGGGAACGCGAAGATCGGCTCGGTGGGGCGAAGCGAAGCGGGGTGGAGGGGGAGAGAGCGGCAGCGGCTCGCAGCTCTGCCGCCTTCCAGTAAAGCCGCCGCCTCCCGCCTGGCTCTGCGGAATAGCCTACGCGAGCTCGCCTGCCCGGGAGGCTAAAGCAGAGGGGGCGTGCGTGCGTGCGTTGCGTGCGTGCGTCTGTCTGCCGGCCGGGCTGCCTGGCGCTAGCGCTGGCACCTGCACCTCCGAGGGAGGGGGGGAAATCGGGTTTGGTTGGGGGGGGAGGGGGGGAGACAGTGAACGAAGACGCGCATGCGCGCGCGCTCGGGCCATCCGCGGGACATGGGGAGGGGGCTGCCGCCGCACCTGCGAGGCCTTAACGTGCCTGCGCGTTTGCTTCTGCGGGAGAAAGGAAAAAGAAGAGACGATACACCTGCTAAAGCAGGGCCATCGGGAGTATGTGTGGGAGGGGGGGAAGGGAGCGCGGGCTGGCCAATGCGCTTGCGCCCGGCGGAAAGGTGAAATACCTGCTGGCCTGGATTCCAAAGCGGGATTAGAGGAGGGCGCATGCGCCCTTGGTGTACGCCATGCAGACTGTTAATTGGGGGAAAGAGATCGGGAAATTCTGCCCGCAGGTGAGGTGGGGGGGGGGGGTTGCAGGTGGAAGCGCAAGTTTCTGAACAAGAAGCCGCCTCTGTGTAATTCCGTTGTTTGTACACTCTGCCTGCCCCCCCACACAAGCCTAATAAGAAATACAGGATTTTTCTCGTTAGTTTTATTCTCCAATAACTCCCTAGGAACTTCTTAGCTGAAGGAAAGTCAGCCCAGAAGCCTTGATCCTAAGGAGGCCCATAGCCCGATCCAGATCAGAGAGAAGACAGACAGGGTGGACATTAGGATGCCAGACTCCCGGATTTGGAGCCCCTGTTGTGTTCAGACAGGCAGTAGATGTGTGGATGGGGTGGGTTGGATAGACACAATTGGCCCAGTTTATCATCACACTTGACCTCATTTTAGCCAAGGGTGATGTGTGAATCCAGGCGAAAGATTCACACAATCATAATGTAACTTTTGCCTGAAAAAAAAAGATCCCAATCAAGGCAAACAAAATAAAAATAATGTGGACCTTGTGCTGTGGAACAAAGATAAGTAAGTCATTGCCCAGTTGCGGCCCTTTCTGGATCTGGGCGCTCTTCGCACAGTCACTTCTGCCCTAGTAACCTCCCGTCTGGATTACGCCAAGACGTAATTTCTACATGGGGCTCCCCTTGAAGAGCATCCGGAGGCTGCAGTTGGTTCAGAATGCGGCCGCACGGGTAATTACAGGAGCTCC
>JAEANM010028616.1:0-10333 GCA_017656035.1 Myanophis thanlyinensis
TGTATGTTTTTTTAAATAATAATAATAAAAAAAAAAAGAATTTAGCTTCATTGAAGAAAATTCTCATTGAGGAGACAGACTAAAATATTCTCTAATTTTATGTTCCCTGGATGGATTAGCATGACCATTCTCAGAATTCCAAGAACATTTCCAAGTTCCCAGCCACTCCTATAGAATTCTAGATAAGCTGATAGTTGGTTTTTAAAACTCTTTCTTTTCTATAGCAGAAGCAGCAAAAAAAATGTTGCATCCATTTCTAAGCCCACATTTCTTTAGGCCAGGGTGTCAAACTCAAGACCTCCATGCCAGATTCAGTCTGCAGGGTGCTTAAATCTGGCCCACAGTGCTGTCCTGGAAACAGTAAAGGATCGGCCTATAGTGTCTCTGCCAGTACGGCCCTTCTGGGCTCCATTTTTGGCTATGACAGCATCCTGCAGCCCTCTGCCAGTGAAAAAGGGACCTGTTTTCACTGGCAGAGGGCTGCAGGAAGACGTTGTGGCTGAAAACAGTGCCTAGAAGGGCTGTGCACACAAAAACCTGTGTGCCCCCCCCCGCTCTGTTTTCACTGGTAGAGGGCTATCAAAACAAACTAAAACCAAAACACTGCTGTAGCAATTTTTCAAAACCAACAACCCTCCATAGTAACAAACACCATTACTATAATGATCCTTCAGAACAATTAGTTTATGAGACCTTCTCTTGAAATACACTTGATGCCTCAGAAGCCAGGAAGACATTAGACCACTTGAGAGATGATTGTAATATGAATATATATTCTGTTTCGTTCTCCCATAATAGTACCAAGGAGAGATGCATCCCTTCTCATACACCATCATTTATTTGAAGGTTTCTTCTCCCTTGAAATAATTAAAGATCTTCTCTTTCACAAAACTGGAGAACTCAAAAAAAATCAGGATAACTATTTCCTGTTATTAGTTCATGGAAACCATACAACACTATAATTACACAATTTAAGCAGAATGGGGCACAAAGATTTAAATCCAGGTCTGGATGGGTCATCTTCTAAATCTAGTGCCATCATGCTATCCCACAGAGCATTATATATCACCACAGTTCCCTGAGTTCTCCCTGAGAAAAATCATCCATATTGGCTCCCAGACATCTAAGAAGCAGAACTGTCACTATCATTTAATTGGTATGTAATCTTTTCTAAAAGGTCTGTGCAACCATAGATTTTAAGTATTCAAAGGAAATTATTTTCAGTATTAACTGTCATACCAGATAAAAGAACTTCAGCCAAAAAGTGATTTTGACAAAACCATTGATAACAGACATATGGAAGGTAAATCTAATAGTAAAGAGAATACAAGGAACAGGAAGGTTAATGGCATTTTGGGAGGGCAAAAAACTTAGAGGTCTGGGCTTAAAAGAATCGTTGTCAGAATCTGTTTAAAACTGGATGAAAACAGACTGAGATGTTCAAGTAAAATCCAGAGGGTTTAAGTCATAAGTATATATATTATAGGAAGTTAGCACCCACCCCTCTCCTAGAAGAATGAAATATATAGGAAATACTAAAAAGGCAAAAATTTATATTTTCCCTAAAGGAGAAACATGTTTCTAAAGACAAACTCAGAGCCTCAACTTCCTCCCCCCACCAGCAACTATTTTGCTGCCATCTTATCTACAAGATAAAGACTGCAGCTGCAGGATGATGGAATTATCTTTCAGGGCAAAGCCATTCAGCCACAGACAAAGCCCAAAAGCTTCAACCAAACTTGAATCATGACCCATGACCCACATGGCCACATGGGAGCCTACAACCAAGTAGGATACTTGCCCTTGCCACAGGAACAGGAAGCAAGGTCATAGCCCAAGAGAGGGTATAAATCTCTCCCTCTCTCTCACCCACGTGCCTTTTTTGCCCGGGACCTCAAACCATGTGGACCTGGTCACCAATAAACCATCTTTCCAAATAGCCTCCATGTTTCCAATATCTTTATCCCCACTTGGAACTGAACCCAAATGGACATTTCTTCCAACAATATGAATAACAATTCATTACTTCTATCTCTGACCATTAGTACCATAAGAACAATGAAGAATAAAGATTTGCATTAATAGGCTGCATATTTCTGGTGAGTATAACTAGCTATCTGTTGGGGCTCACGCTTAGCTGCCTAATGGAATTGTTTTCTTTCTTGCTCCTGGTTAACTGCAGATCTATTGTATTAAGTAGGGTGACCAACCGTCCTCTTTTGCCCAGACATGTCTTCTTTTTACGTCCAGTCCAGGGCGTCCGGGTGGATTTTATAAATTTTATAAATTTACCCGGACGCCCCAGACTGGACGTAAAAGTGGCAATGTCATGTCCGGGCAAATGGAGAAAAGTGAGAAGCTCCAGCAAGAGCCTGTGTCGTCGGAACAAGCTTCTTGCTTCTCAGCTGAGTCTGGATTTGGGGTCGATTTCCGGCGAAGGGAAGCCCCCGCCCCCCCGCCCCCAACACCGCCCCCCGCCACCGACGCCAACGACCTGATGCCGCTGCTGCCCAGCCCCCGACGCCGACGCCAACGATGCCCCACCCCCCGACAATGCCAACGCCCCGCCCACGATGCCGACGACGCCCCGCTCCCCGCAACGCCACCCCCCCCCGATGCCGCCCCCGTCCTCTTTTTGGCTATCAAATATGGTCACCCTAGTATTAAGAGTAAATTATGTGGTCATGCCTGCTTTCCTTTTGCCACCAGAAACTTGTGAGATCCCCTGTTCAGTCAATCTAGGGGTGAAAACTTTTTACTTTGCTTTTTAAAATTTATTTTATTTATATGAAGTTCAGTTATACTTATTTCTCCAGAATTGTACAACTGTATTCATCAATATTACCACTTGCTTATTTTTTCTATGCAGCTAAAAGACAACAGTTGAATCCCAGTGAAATAAGAATAATGAATAATACATGTGTATCTTTCCCTGCTACGTGGTTATTACCTCATCTGTCAATTTGATAACTAAAAAAAAGTCTGCTAATTTGAAATTGCTTGAATAAACATGTAAAATGTTCCTGTTCAGTATTTTATAGCATGACATTTCACTCAATCTTTCATCTTTTCTCTGGTAAAAATCAGATAGATCCTTTAGCTATTCAAGTGGATTAAAAGCCCTTTAAAACATGCTTGTCAGCAAACAGTAAATGCTTAATGAAAGTAAAGTTTAAATGAACATGTGACTTCTTGACCCTTCACAGCTCTGGCAGTTAATTTGATCTGCAGAAAAATACTGAAATTTGAAGCAATAATTAGCAATAATTGGAATACTGCTGTAAAAATATACCTTTAAACTGTTATGTAACTATGACATTTTAAACATAATATATTTTTGCTATTGATGATATGAACAACAATATGTTGGTGGTTTAGAATCAAATAATGTACAGAAATATATGTGAGATGCTTTATTTAAGCCAAATCACTGTTTGAAAGGAAAAGCCACGATCTAGCATCTGTATTTTATAAGTAACTCTTTATATTAATTATTTTAAAGGATTAAAAAAAGGAACAGAACCTGTGTCAAGAGAGAAAATATAGGGGTTGGGCTTTCAATCTCTAATATTTAAGTTTTAACCCCTAATTATAGAAAGAAGAAGTAGGTTAGCTTATTTAGATATTTAACTACTTTACATTGATTACCAGGTACCTATGTTGTTCAAGTGAGGATAATTATGTTTTAATAGTTGCAGGTTTGAAATCAAAGTCTTAATCAAAGGTGGCACCTGATACCAACATTTTGCACTTAGTGTGCTGTTTCTTGAGCATTGCAAAGATAACAGTAACACCCAATTAAATACTATGTGACTGCCACACAGATGAAGATGAAGACATGGTACTGCATGAAAAGGGAGAGACTCTATTAAGCCTTTTGGCTTTTAGAAAATCAAAAGGAGGGAATGAAAAATGTTTCAAAATAATTTTTAATAGATTTCAAGCTCTATTAATTTCCAAAGAACATTTATCTTGGTCCAAACTTTTATGACTAATAATTGATATGAACTACTAGTGGGCATTCTTATTCACCAGAAGAGACAGACAAGGAGTAGAAATTAAAGTAAAAATGTACTCCAATGTACTTAGAGCTAATATACATTCTTAAACTTAAAAATGACTTCACATTACATTAAATGTTCTTATTTCAAACATACAAATACTCTTTATTTCTTCCTTCTAGAGATTTTTTCCTTTCTTCTGCAATGGAAAAAATCCTATATAATTGATCTTCACTAGACAATGGTAATTGAAAATAATTAATGCTTACATATAATATTCATATGTACACAAGATGAGTTCTTACTAATCATAATCATAATTAATTAAAAAATTATTCAACCAGGCTTCATTAAGACATAATAGAAAATCAAGGTTTTCATTACAAGCTTGAATCTAAAAATGCATTAAATTTGGTTTTCCACTCTCTTGTTATAGCTTAAGTAAACCACTATTCTCTGAGTTCAACTATCAAGGGAAAGTAAAATTTAAAAAATCCTCTATGATATCAGGACAACAGGATGCTGGGAAATATGCAAGCCCAAGACAGAATTTTGTTCATTTTTCAGGAAAGTCTGTATTCCCATTACACCACAAATAATTCACTTATGTAAAAAGCAAAACTTCCATTGAGTTAATTTCCATTGACATTTTTGGCAATTTTATGAAAGTGGTTAGTTTCCTTTTTCCAGAATGTATTTTCATTAAATTTAAATTCAAAATATATTTTCCCTGCCCTTTCTTGCAAAGCATGCTCATTCAATGTTGTACTAATTTGAGCTTTGGCTAATTCAGTGTGGTGCTCTTCAGAAAAATAATGGCTCTTCTATTAAAATGAAAAAGCAGGCCTTATATAGGCAGAAATGGAGGCAAGAGAACTGATTGAGAAAGTCCATCCATTCATCCAATATGTTTAAATATTACTAAAAACAAAGATCATACGATAGCATTAGTTAGTTGAATAAACAAATGTATTGTTTCAGTTTTAACTGAAATGTAAGATCATCTCAGGATGAAGAGTAGACAAAATATTTACTAAGACAAAAATGCTGCACAAGCTTCTCCAGCTTATTAAACTTTGTTTGCTAATTTCAACTGAAACAAATACCATCTATCTCCCATTCCAACAAATACAGTATGTGCTCATGACACATCCCAAACAGGGCTCAAAGACGTTGGGATAAAAATTATTGTAAAATAAGACAGCTACTCCATTGACAAAATAAACTGATCTTCAATTACACCGTCACATCTGTATCTATATTCCCTAATACAAATACTCCAAAAGATATTTAAAAGTGATTAAAAATTTAGATAGAACCATTAGTTATTTCTCTTTAAAATATGATCCAGATGAATAAGGAACCCTGCTCTGTTTTAACAGAGGCAACATTGCCCCCCATGCTTGCTTTGAAAAGCCCTTTGAGTTGTTTTTCTGTCTAGCTTTAGAAATAATATTAGGAAACTGCTGACTTCTAAAAAATCTGTAATTGTGGAGTATGAGGTGTCAATCATTTTATTTACTTTCAGTTCTTGGTGCTTGTATTTCACAGCCATAACACAAGGCTGTTACTATTATGTTTCTAAAATGTAGTGGAGTCTTGGGAAAAGGTTTCTTCTCAAGTTGAAAGGGAATCTTGTCAGCCCTGCAAATCTTATTGTCCCACCAATAGTTGTTCATCATTAATATCTTTCAGCTTCAGGTTGCCTTTTCTTAAAAATACAAAAGTCCTTGAGGATTCAGAGTAGAGCATTCTTTTCAGTTATTTTATATCCTTGACAACTAACTCCTGAGAAACAAAAGTCATTAAAAATCATTTATATGGACCTTTATTTTTTGAAGCATTTGAAATATTGACTAAATATGTATTTTTTTTAATGGCACAAGGGACCAGACATAGATCCTGAAATGCATACACATAAGCACCATCACTAGAATATCCACGAAGAGATCTCTCCGCATTTATTTTCTTTATAAATGTATACTGAGGACAAAAGAAAGACTACTAAAAAGCTAAAAATCTGATATCAATTGTAAATAGCTCATCTGGCTACAGCAAGAGTGGAAATGATACACCCATGGATGTGTGGATGAGAAATTATTTAGCCACACATTTTAACATAAACATTGCTTTCCTGAAACAATGTTAATTAAAATGTAATTATCACAAAAAATGTAGAGTATGCAATGAACTTTTCTAACCAAAATATATGTTCAAAAATGTATAAACTTGGGAAAAGTCTCCATAAAATTGTGCATACAGTTGTAAATATATTTAATATATATTAACTTTGTATTAAAAATATTGTTTGCAAAATGTTGCTTATGAGGAAAAATGCAGAGCAAATGTACTGTACCCCTTCAAGAGAAACAAAGAACCAATATGATGGAATTTTAAGGTGGTACATACAGAGGAGAAGACATTGCAGAAGTTTACTGGATGACTTCAGGCCAGTCATCAGTTCTCAGTGCAATTTACTTCACAGTGTTGTACTGTAGTTGTCACTAAAAATTGGAAGAAAGAGAGCCATGTACTGCATCTCTCTTTTCATTCATGCAGAAAAAAAGATATAAACCTCACATGAAATTTAAAAATAGCATGCACATCTCTCTTAAAATACAAAGTTATTAGCAAAATAAGATGAAACAGAACAGAATGGAGCTGAAATCAAATAGCACAGTGGCATTTCCCTGAAGTGTGAATGTTTTAAATGAATGGGGATTTAAATCTCTCTTTCTACCCACCTTTTTCTAAATGAACTATTTTGAATTTACTATTTAAATGCTGACTTTACTTGTGTCTGGCATTGAAAGGATTTCTTGGAAAGCGGTATAAAAACATACTTATCTAATGAATTAATAGAATGCTGACATCTTGAGTAAATTAAAGCTATGCAGGTCCCTCCACTTCACCCCATTACTTTATTACAGCATATCCTTTCGGCTTCTGTGTCAAGAGAAGGAAGAGTTTCATTTGTTGTCATGCTGAATTTTAGAATCGGCCAAATCAGCATGAGTGGAATCTGCCTGCTCTAAAGCTCAATGAATTATGAAAAACAGTTCATCTTTCTTCCAAATTATGATAGAGGTTGATTTTTCTCATGTTGTGCTGAACAGGAGTCTCGTCATATCATATTTATAGAGGGCTAAAAAAATGGCAGAACTACCAGGCAAAGTATAACCCATGCTGTAGGCTCAGAACATTCATGAATATTCCCTCAAAATCTAGAAACAACACAGAAGACAAAAACTGTGTAAGCAGCCTATCTAACTATATTCCTTTTGGAGCAATATTTGTTGTAACATAAAGTATCACTAGTTCTATATCTTGAAAGGAAGACTATAACATCTGTGAAAAAAGAATAGTTTGTACTTTTATACCCTTTTTTTCTTCACAAGAGATATCAATTTAATACAGATTCTACATGCAGGCATGCCTTTTCCCCTATCAGTAGTTGGGCAATACAACTCTACTGCCATTTTGCCTTGGGTGTTTATGGCAGACTTCTGAGAATTATTATCTTGGAAGATAGATCAACATACTTTTATACTAACTCAAGCACAAGAGGAATGAACTGAGAAAGAAACCATAAGCAGCTTTGTAATCCTTTTCCTTTAGTCCAGGAATGGACAACCTGTGATCTACAATCTCAATGTTAGGCCTGAATCCAATCTGGCTATGGCTGTTTCTTTTCTCAAAGTTTCAGGCTGACACAGCTTAGCTTGGAGCTGCAGTGGGGTAGTGATAGAAAAAGGGGGTTTTGTAGACAAAGCAGAATAACTTTCTGGTGAGTCAGGGATATTCCCACAGCTGGCTGGCCAGAGGAGGAAGAGAGATGTAATCAGGCAACCAGCTAGTATCCAGATTGGACAATGTGGTTTATTGTTTTGAGAAAGTAGGAAACTGTATTTTTAAGGGGTGGAAAGTGCGGGAAGATTCAGAGCTGGCTTTCCACCAGTTTGTGCCAAGATGATATCTCCAAATAAATTTGAGGAATTGACTTGCCTCGGAGTTTTGTTTTGAAATGGCTGTATTACTTGGAGGGCTGACATTAAGCCAGTTCACCAAAAATCTCTGCTCCCACTGGAACCAATTTCTGGAGTCCAGCTGCTCACCTGGATTGCCCAGGGAGCAGAAAGACTCAGGAAAGAAGACAGGAGCAAGGAGAAAGCAGATGGTTATTGTGGTAGCCACCTGGAGAAGCAGCAGACTCCCTTGGATGCCCAGAGGCTGGCTGAAGCAGTGGCAGAGCACATGCAGCTGGTAGGCACACAGCTGATGCTCGTCATCACTATGCTGGTTACTGGGGCTCCATGCCAGGGGGGGTGGAGGAAGTCAGGTGTCGAGATTCATCTGATGGCCAGCAGAAGACCTCCTGGTGATGATGAGCTATGAGGGCCCAGAGTTGCAGCGGAGCCTACCAATGCACTAGCGGGAAGACAGCCCTCCTGGCTACCCATGGCCTCAACCAATATGGCAGGCGCAACCCATCTGGCTCCAGATGCAGTGGGTTCTTACCCCAGGCTTGCTGCAGCCCTGGTACCAACCCCATAAGCCTTCCTACCTGCTGCCCAACTGTGGCACAGATCACAGCCACTTGAAGAGCCACTGAGAAGATAGGATTCTCCCACAGTGGCCGCCAAAGTCCCAGGTGCTGTGGTCCAAAAGATACGGGAACCTGAAGTGGCTGAATATAATCGCTCCGCCCAAGTGTCACTTCGAGGAGTGATCAGAGGGGCCAACCATGGAAGCCTCAAGGATCCAGGGCAGAGAGAGACCCCACCAAGACACTGGGAAGACAGTCTGTTTGGCCATTGACAACTCCAGCAAGGTTGTCAGGTGCCTCCTGACTGGTTATATCACCCCAGCCATGGCTGGCTCCACATGCAATGAACCTCTACACTAGATCTACTGCAGCCCCTGATGCTGATTCCTACAATCCCTTAGCCTACAGCCCAGCCAGGGCTCGAGGTCCAGCCCAAGTGATTTGGGACTTGGAACCTTGAGCCTCTGACAGGTGCCCCTGCACAGCTAGAAGATGGTGGCAGCGATGACAGTCAAGGCTGTGAAGTGTCCGGGGGTCCGACTCCTACCCCCTGGCCAGGGATGAGGACCTCCTGGCTGACCAAGCCAAGGAAACCATGCCAAGGGAGAAAGTGTGCCTGCCAGACTGTTGAGGTCTCCCTTTCCCCAGCTGGGAAAGGGGGAACTCCAGTCCTGGAGCCCCAGATGCTGATGGCCTATGACAGTGATGGTGAACATGGCAACTGCCAAGGTGACAAGATGGTTGGGCCCCCAGCTCCAGACCCCAAACCAGGCCAAAGAAACGGCAGTACAGTGCAAAGGAAAAGGGGAAGTTTTCCTGCCACGCTATTGAGGTCTCCCATTTCTCCATATGGGAAAGAGGAAACTCTAGCCCAGAAGACCCAGACGCTAATGGTCTACAACAGTGAGGATGAAGGGGAGGACAACCCAATGGTGAGGGAAGTCATCCACCCTTTTGCCATCCCATTGAGAATAGTAGTACCTGACTTCTGGCAGTGACGTGGTATCGTGGCAATGCAGAAAATCGGCCCTCTGAGTTCTGTGCCGATCTTTTGCCTTGCAGTGGTCTTTGAGACCGAGTTTGGCCCTGTGGGGGCTAGCAAAGGAGAGGGGAGACCTCGAGGGTCGCGTGGGGAGTTGCGATCCCCTGCTTCACAGAGAGGATCCCTAAGCCAAGGCTGAAGAAGCCGACTTCTATAGTCGGTCTGGAGGCGCAGCGTTCCGCCTAAGAAGAAGGAAGCAGAAAAGGGCGAGCAGTACAGACCTGGCGGTGAGAGCAGAGGAGACTGAAAGTCTGGCAACTGGAAACCTGTCAAGCGAGGACCAGAGGAACGTGGATTGATTTACGAGTGAGTGAGAACTAGCGGCAATTTAAAGAGACAGCACTGAGTGAAGGTGGTCAGAGTGGATGCAGCAGGGGGATTGTGTGAATGGAGTTGTGAAAGGTTGAAGGATTTGGATTTGAAAAAAAAACTACCTGCGGAGGTTTTTCTACTTTCCTTCCTTTGCTAAAAACTAAAAACAGAGACCATAGGACAACACATTCAGACAAAGAAGAGACAGGTGTTCAGAGTGTTCAGAGGAGAAGTGGAAGGTAGAGAGAGTGACTAAGCAGTTGGGAGCCATTTTGGTGGGAAAAAAAAGAGACAGACCTAGAGGACTGTGAATAAAAGTCTGGAACTGGTTCTTTCCTCGTACTCTGATCTTTTCTTTAAGCTGTGTGGAGTCAGAACAACCCTAAAATAAATATATGTTTGATCTAAGAACAAGAACAATCTAAAACATAT
>JAEANM010028617.1:0-10333 GCA_017656035.1 Myanophis thanlyinensis
AAATAAAATAAAAGTCCGAAAGTGCAATTAAATAATCAAAGGAAAATCACATGGGATGGAGATCAGAAACTGCAGGGAGTAAGGTAAATATCAATCAAACAGAATAGATCTGGAAGTGACTTTGGAGGTCTTCTAGTCTAACCCCCTGCTCAAGCAGGAGAACCTATACCATTTCAGACAAATGATTGTCCAGTGTCTTCTTAAAAACCTCCAGTGATGAAGTACCTACAACTTCTGAAGGCAACTTCTGTTCCACTGGTTAAATGTCCTCACTGTTAGGAAGTTTCTCCTTAATTCCAGGTTGCTTCTCTCCTTGAATAGCTTTCATCCATTGCTTCTTGTCCTGCCCTCAGGTGCTTTGGAGAATAGGTTGACCTTCTCTTCTTTATGGCAGCTCTTGAGATACTGGAACAAGGCTGTCATGTCACCCCAGTCCTTCTTTCCATTAAGCTAGACACACCCAATTCCTGCAATTGTTTTTCATATGCTTTAGCCTCTAGGCTAGAGGTGAAATTCAGCTGGTTCTAGCAGGTTTGCTAGAACCAGCAGTAAATTTTCTAAGCAGTTCAGAGAACCGGTTGTTAGAAGAAATCTCCTTTTGTTTTTTTTCCACTTTACAAGGTTAATTCTGTCAGGAAGGCAGGAAAGAAACATCCCGGTGTTGTTTCTAGCCTAATCTTTATTGCCCCACTTGCAGAAACTGCCCACCAGAAACTGACTCCCCCAGCCACGCCCACCAAGCCACACCCACAGAACCAGTAGTAAAAAAAATTGAATTCCATCACTGCTCTAGGCCTTTAATTATCTTAGTTGTTCTTCTTTGCATTTTTGTTAAAGTCTCAACATATTTTTGTAGTATGGAGACTAAAACTGGATGAAATTTTTCAGGTCTCTAAAATTATTAAAATCACTGCTAGGATAGAACTAGTATATGAAGAGAAGAACAGAAATAATGCTTATTTGTCCAGAATATCACTATCACAAATCAAACAAAAAGCTGTTTTTCATCCACTTTTCCTGTATACTTTTTAAAGTATTTTTAATTAGAATGTTACAGTGCAGCACCTTGATTTATGACCACACATGAGCTCAACATTTCTGTTGTTAAGTGAGCCATTTGTCAACTGAATTTTGCCCCATTTTACAACTTTTTTTTTTGCCACAATTGTCACTGCAGCTGTTAAGTTAGTAACACAGTTGTTAAAGAAATCTGGCTTCCCCGCTGACTTTTGCTTGTGAGACCGCAAAAATCGATCACATGACTCGGGGATCCTGCAACCGTCATAAAGACGAGTCAGTTGACAACATCCAAATTTTCATCACGTGACTATGGAGATCCTGCAACGGTTGTAAGTGTGAAAAATGGTCATCACTCACTTTTTTCCGTGCCGTTGTAACTTTGAATGGTCACTAAATCAGCTGTCGTAGGTTGAGGTACAATAAAAGTATAAAAATTTTAAAAAGAGAAAAATGAATAAAAGAAAAAGAAAAATAGAAACTTCCCATCCTACTTTTTCTTCTAATTACCAAACCCATAAGACATACATCCAGTCTTTTCTTCTTTCAGCAAAAACTCCGTATAAGGCTTCCAATCTTTTAAATCTTTTGTCGTTTTTTCTCCCTCATCAGATTCCTGTATACATTTTGTTTTAAATCCTCCAAGTATGAGTCGTTGTTGTTCACCTCTTATACTAGTGGGTTTTTTTTAACTTTGACAGTAGGATCTTATTATCCTTCAGAGAATAATTTTAAAATGTAGAGATAATCTGCTAAAAGAAGCACACAAAAAAGGAGCATCTCAAATTTTTGGAGTGGAAGCTGCTAAATTTATTTGCCAGATTTGTCCAATTATGCCCAACAGGAATTCTAAATGCAGTTTTCTGTTTTTTCCCGTTCATCAAATTCCCAAGAGCAGAACAAAAGACTCACCCTATCCTCGTCTTACGTTGTGGTGATGATGACAGTGACAGTTCCCATCTATGCATGTAAACATGTTGATGTTTACAAATTGTTTATAAACTAAAGCTGATAAAGTTTGGTTACTATGGTGTTTAAGATTTCTGATTAACCAGGCTTGGTTCCTTGGCAACTCTAGGTAGGGTACTTACGCTTTTCATTCACACAAAGTGAAGAATTGCTCTTTTTGCCTCCTGTAAATTTGGAACTGGAAAGGGAAAATCCCAGCATCTGCAATGCTGTTTTACATCACAGGACATGAGTAGAGTAGAGTAGAGTAGAGTAGAGTAGAGTAGAGTAGAATAGAATAGAATAGAATAGGAGTTTGGAGGGACCTTCGAGATCTTCTAGTGACAGTCCAACCCATTGCTTAGGCAGGAAACCTTATACCACTTATACCACAGACAAATGGTTGTCCAATCTCTTCTTAAAAACTTCCAGGGTTGGAGCATTCACAACTTCTGGAGGCAAATTGTTCCCCTGATTAACTGTTGTGTCAGTAAATTCCTCCTTAGTTCTAGGTTGCTTCTCTCCTTGGTTAGTTTCCATTCATTGCTTCTTGTCTTGCCTTCTGGTGCTTTGGATAATAGCTTGACTCCCTCTTCTTTGTGGCAGCCCTGAGATATTGGAATACTGCTATCATGTCACCCCTAGTCCTTCTCTTCATCAGACTACTAGACCTATCAAGTCCCAGCAACCATTTTTTATGTTGTAGCTTCCAGTCCCCAATCATCTTTGTTGCTCTTCTCTGCCCTCTTTCTAAAGTCTCAACATCTTTTTTGTATCATGATGACCAAAACTGGATGCCGTATTCCAAGTGTGGCCTTACCATGGCATTATAAAGTGGTATTAAAACTTTGTGTGATCTTAACTCTATCCCTCTGTTGATGTGGCCTAGGACTACATTGGCATTTTTTGACAAGGACATTTATGACAGGGAACCTCATAGCTGCATCAACTCTGAGATCATCAAAAGACTGAGGGTAGGTAGACCCAATGGGGTACAGGCATCCTCAATTCATGACCACAATTGGGACAGAATTTCTGTTAAGCCAAGCCAGGACAGTTGTTAAATGAATTGGACCCGATTCAATGACATGTTTTGCCAGTCATTAAGTGAAGTGCTGTGGTTGTTAAATGAATTGTGTGGTTCATTAAGTGAATCCAACTCCCCCTTCCCCCCCATTGACTTTGCTTGTTGGGGAGATGGCTGGGAAGGCCGCCTGATGGGACACTGCAAACATCATAAACACATGCCGATTGCCAAGTGCCTGAAATTCAGGTCATGTGAACATGGGGACTCCGGTTGTAAGTGCAAGGACCAGGCATCGAGGTCTTTCACTGCTGTTGTAAGTTTGAATGGCTGCTAAGTGAATGGTTATAAGCCGAGGACTATCTTATATACGGCAAGTAAAACTGTAGGTCAGTGGAGGCAAACCTTTTACTTACCAAGTGCCGAAAAGGATGTGCTTTGCGCATGTCATCCGCACTTGCATGCGGCCCCTCCACGTGCATTGCATGTGCAACCGCACCATCTGCACATTCATGCAGCTTTTGTATGTGCAATGCACGCGTGCTGCACACAGGCACTCACACACACATGAACAATTGCGTGTGCATGCGCAGGAGACTTCCACAGACCAGCTGGATTTCCTGCTGCACATGCCCATGCACAGCAGAGGCCCGGAGACCAGCTGGGTCTCTGCAATCGCGCATGCGTGCTGGAGGTAAGTTGGCTGACAGCTTGTGTGCCCAGCAAGATGGCTCTGCATGCCACTTATGCCATAGGTTCGCCATCACGGCTGTAGGTCTTCCAGAACTCGTCTTCTCCCAATTAGCAGCTCTTTCCATTACTATAAGAATAGTTCACAAAAATCCAATTAAAAACAAACTCACAGAGTTTTATTACATCCAGAAACCTGAAAGCAAGTACCTCCAGCAACCCCACACGGGATCACAATCAAAAGTCCAGGGTACTAACAGATGCAACGGGTTTATGCAAGAGTTCCTTCTCCTTGTTATCTGCACCCCATCGTTCCACTCCATCCTCTTTCTCTCAGCTTCTCTTCTTCATTTACTGTTAGTATTTGCGCTGACGAAGGAAGAGACCGGAGGGCCGTTTTGGAGTGGGTACATCATCTGAATCAAGGTCAAAGAGGTCGCAGCCGGTCTTCATAATTTGCTCCTCCAGCACTTTGTGACGCTTCATGTCTGACAGCACCTTGTCCAAGCGGGCTTCCCTTTTCTGACTCTTTGCTAATGTCCCTGGAAATTAATCACAAATCGGGATTGGAAGATGGAAATTCATACATCATAACTAGCTCAATGGGCCTGCGAGGTAAACAACATATCTATATAATGCAATCTTTGCTGTTCTTACAGAGAATTGCAAAATAATTAAAAATCACAAGGAAGCAGGTGGGAGAAAACTGCCTAGCAACAGCATTTCTTTGTTACAAAATTGACACCTTTGCTACCTATCGATAAATAATCTCAATATGTTTTTATACAGATGGTCCTCGACTTACAACCATTGTTTCAGTGACCTATGACTAGTCCTCACCCTTAGCACCATTGCAAAGTGATTTATGACTAGTCCTCACACTTATGACCATTGCAGCATCCCCAGGGTCACGCGATCACAATATGCGACCTTCCCAAGTCAGCTTCTGACGAGCAAAGTCAATGGGGTGGGAAGGTGAATTTCCTTCATGACCATATGGTTCACTGAACATCTGCAATGACTTACTTAACCACTTTGGCAAAAAAAAAAATCATAAAATCAGGCACGACTCACTTAACAACCGAATGGCTTAGCAATGGAAATTCTGGTCCCAATTGTGGATGTTAAGTCGAGAACCGCCCATACTGCTTCTCACTAATGGGGTACTTCAAAAAGTGAATGTTACAACACAAGAGGTGATTTAAACTTTTTTTTTCTGTCTACGATCCTTTTTCTAAAAATCTACTTTTTTTTAATAAACCCTAGTGGGAAATGTGGATGAAAATTCTGGCAGACAGTACAGAATAATAAAAACAAGGACAAATAGGTTGAAAAACAGCTTCTATCCCAGAGCAGTAAATATATTGAATTCTACTACGTAGTGCAATATTAATGCAATATCAGGGGTTTTGAGAAGGATGTGTGCTTGTTTTTTATTTTTATAGTTGTAATGGTACACTGAAGACGGCATTTAATTTCGTTGTACGAGGTACAATGATAATCAAATAAACTAACTAACTAATAGGTAACACAAAAGGAAAAGTCCTATTACACCCACACCCAGCTTGTGGGCATCCCATAAGCAATTGGTGGGCCAGCTTAGGGGCAGAATTGCTTTATTCTATCATTCATTGGCCTGGGGGAATGCTCTTCTGTCTTCTTATGGAAACGCAATTGCCCTCCTTACGTACCGGGAGTTCTCCGACGATCAATCAAGGAGCTTTTTGGAGAGGCAGGCTCATCATCAAAGTCGAACTCAGTAGGTACATGAGGCCTAGAGCGAAATAAGAGAAGAAAAAAAAGAATGAATCAACCTGGCAATATTCTCAAGCCTATGGTTCCTCCCCTTAACATACTGTATTTTTCGGTGTATAAGACACATTTTCTCCCCCCCACCACTCGGGTGAAAATCTTTGTGCGTCTTATACAGCGAATATTGCCAAAGCCCCACCCACCCACCTGTTTTTTGGCCTCTGCATGACCCATTTCCATGTTTTGTTTTGTTTTTGCTGCCTGTTTTCGAGGCATTTTTCAGCCCATTTTTGAGATTTTTTTGGCCCATTTTCTAGGCTTTTTCAGTCCTTTTTGAGCCTTTTTTGGTCCATTTTTGGGGCTTTTTCAGAAAAAAGGGACCAAAAACAGGCCTCAAAAATGGGCTGAAAAAAGGCCCAAAAATTGGCCAAAAAAGTCCTGAAAACGGGCCGAAAAAAAGGGCCAAAAACAAGGCATGCGGAGGCCAAAAACGTTTTGTTGTTGTTGTTGTTTTCCTCTTCCAAATCTAGATGCGTCTTATACTCAGGTGCATTATACGCCAAAAAATACACTATCTTAAAAGATTCCTCCTCTCCCTTCCCTCCCCCACCATTCTTTTTAAGACAAATACAAAAACCCATCCCCCTCACTTCTCCTCCTCCTCTTCTTCCTGGTGTTCAGATTGTCCGTCAGATTTATCCTCATCTTCACTGTCAGGCTCTGGCGTTGGATTGCGCCGAGGGAGGATTTCGGCCTGAATCTCCAGAGTCCCATGCTCAGCAATGAGCTCATATAAACGGCGGATCTCCTTGGGTTCAGGCATCCAGTTATCTGGAGAATCCAGCTCCTCATCACTGCAGGGGACACACCAATCCTCTTCAGCAGATTCCTCTCCCTTCCCAGATAATTCCCCCTCTGTTTCTCCGGCCGCATCATCTTGTTCCTCAGCGACAGAAGCTAAATCCGGAGCAGGCCCATCTTCCACTGCCAAAGATTGCATCCCCGAGGTCACCTCCCCTTCCTCCACAGTGCTGGCTTCTTCCATGGCTGAAATAAAAGATTTGTAAATAATAAATAATTGTCTATTTATAAGGTTATGTTAATGATGGGAGTATGATTAATGTCACGAATACAATTAAAATGGATAAGAAATGAAGGATAGAAATAGAATACCCATTAATATAAGATTGCTGTTATCAAGATATTATATAACAATATTTATAGTAATATTTCCCCCTTTCTAATTTCTACCTCTTATTGTTATATGTCAAATTCAGTAAGTAGATGAAAGGAAAGAAAGGGTCTTTTCCTGTGTAAGTTTGAGAGTATCTTCGCAACGTTTCAGCGAGGTCTCACTCGCCATCCTCAGGCTGGTGCCTGCAAGCACCAGCCTGAGGATGGCGAGTGAGACCGCACCGAAATGTTTCGAAGATACTCTAAAACTTACACGGGAAAAGACCTGAACACACCTAGACCTCAGCAAAAGGCTAAATATGATTTTGATCTAAAAAGTCAGAAATGGATTTAAGGGCCCAGGTAATTTGGCATATTGACTTTTGCTATAAGTTTTTGGAATTAACTACATAAAAAAAGCAACTTCTCATGCAAAACATACTTACTTTGGTTAGGTTTTAGTGATACTTTTTATGCCTCCAAGATATTGAGAAAATGGGCAAGAGGTTTTTTTTTAAAAGGCCTTTCCACCAGGGGAATTAAAAGCAGTATATAAGGATGGTTTTGGTTCCAGTGATTTTTCCAGAGATGGAAGTGATGAAAGCCTATAATAATTTATAATAATTTATATTTTCATGATGAAAGCCTATAATAATTTATAAATATATATATACTATCACACAAAGTATTTAAAAGCATTACAAATGCAGATGAAATTACAATCTTGGCCATTCCGTTGCTAAAGAGTCAGTATACTGGCAGGAGACAATATCAGTCCTAAAGAAATCTAAACAGGTCTAAATATCTTTATGTTCAGGAGGATTTATATCAAATTAGTATAGTCTGATTATTCCAAAATTAATAACCTGTCCTAGGTTTGAAGAGGACAGTGTAGAGAGATATAAAACAGGTGTATGAAATATGAGTTCACTGGATCTCAAACCAAGCCCTCTTTACTTCAGGACTCTTATTTGTAATCATGGGCACTAGTAATATAACAACTCACTAGAGTTGTTGTAACCATACAGCCAATTTGGTGTAGTGTTTAAGGCACCAGCCTAGAAACAGGAGAACTTGAGTTCTAATCCTGCCTTAAACATGAAAGTCAGCTTGAATGACTTTGGGACAGTCACACTCTCTCAGCCTAATCTACTCACAGGTTTGTTGAAGGGAAAATAGAAGAAGGAATATTATATATTGTTTGTCAGCTTCAGTTACTTATAAAATAATAAATGCAGGATAAAAATTTAATAATCAATACCTAGAATACATACACAAAATATGTTGCCTGCTTGTAAACTCTATACAAATACAGGTAATCCTCAATTTACATTTAAGTTATTTAGTGACCATCCTAAGTGATAACAGCACTGAAAAAAAAGTGACATGACTTTTTTTCACACTTTTGGGGGCATTGTCGTAACTGGTCGCCAAACAACAGAAAGTCCTACAGGTAGTCCTTGACTTATGACTGTACAGGTAGTCCTTGACTTACAACAGTTCATTTAGTGTCTGTTCAAAGTTACAATGGCACTAAGTTGTTCACTTTGCGATGTTCGAAGTTACAACAGCACTGAAAAAAAGGGACTGATGACCGTTTTTCACACTTACGACCGTTGCAGCATCCCCATGGCCCCGTGGTCAAAATTCAGACGCTTGGCAATTGACTTCCATTTATGACGGTCGCACTATCCTAGGGTCATGTGATCTTTTAGCCCTTTTGCAACCTCCTGACAAGCAAATGGGGAAGCCAGATTCATTGAACCACCATAACTGCCGTGATTCACTTAACAACTGTGGCAAGAAAAAGGGGCAAAATTCACTTTTAACCATCTCAGTTGGCCACAGAAAGTTTGGGCTCCATTGTGTAGATCGTAGGTCGAGGTCTGCCTGCATTTCCTCACGGTTATAACTGAATGGAAGTGAACCAACCATCAGTGTAGCACAGTGTTTCTCAACCTTGGCGACTTTAAGATGTTTGGACTTCAACTCAAAGCTGGCTGGGGAATTCTGGGAGTTGAAATCCAAACATCTTAAAGTCGCCAAGGTTGAGAAACACTGCAGCCGAAACTAAACAAGGTTTTTCCCAACGCGACCTACTAAACCAACATTCATATCTCCAAAAAGTAAAAGTAAAACAAGAACAGACTCCGGAGCCATGGGTTTTTGTTTGTTTGTTTTCTGAAGACCTACCCCCAAATCTCCTCCAAATCTTAACCGTGAGAAATCGTCAAACGAAGTGAAGGATTTCGGTTACAGGAGTTAAGCGCAAACCCTTAAAAGCTGCAAATCCTGCGTTCAAATCCGGTGCTGCACATGAACTACTCACCGACCGGACACCAAAGGTAATTGAACCGCTTTGCAACAAATCAGATGCCTTGAATCTTACGCCCATAAAAGAGAGGCGAACTTCACCGAGCTAAAGGCACCCGTTTGTCTTTTTTGGATGGTTTGGGGTTTATTTTATTTTTTTTTAGAAATGGCATTCTGTGTATGCTCAGAGGCAACACGGTCCCCAGTTGCAAAGGGGCGGTGCTAAAGCCCCAAGCAGACTAAACGGGAATCGGCGACTCCACCGCCCCATCCACGCGATCGGAGCTCGAGACGCTCTTCTCTTTTCTCCCCCTCTTCCTCCCACAGCCTTTAGCGAGACTGTAAAAGTCGAACCCAGCGCAATCGATCGCAGCTTCGGGCGATGAATCTAACCCCGCCCCTTGAAGCGTTGGGAGGGGGGAAACGCATAAGCGCGCGACTGGTTTGTGTGATGCACTGCGCATGCGGATTTTTTTGGTGGGTTTTTTTTTGGTGTGTTTTTTTTAATCGAATTATGGCCGGTCACCCCAACAACCATTTTGAGGGGAGGGGGGGGGAGATTTTAAGTGTGGTTTATTTTCCTGTTTCCCATACAAAATTAGAGGTTATAAGCTATTACGAGTGACCAAAATCTAATACAAATAAAAGCCTGGACATTGAAAAAATGTATATTTATAAGGAAAAGAGCAAGATAGGCGCGGCTTCAGCTCTGGAACATCGATGTGGCCAAAACCAACGTTTCGACAGAAGAGCTGGGTTCTCTAAAAGATTTCTAATCGCAACACACGCAAAAAAAAAAAAAGGCATCTGTGTGGAAAATTCGTTCAATGTCAAATAGAAGATGTTTATTATGAGTTTACGTGACGCGCCTCCCGCGCCCTATGTAACATTTCCGTTCCGAAGGGATCGTGCTTACTGCGCATGCGTATCCTCTCCAAACGCCCTTTTGTTCCAATGCGCGTGCGCAAATTTCCGTTCTGTTTCCTCCCCCCATTTTCCTACAGCTCGAGCTCGCCATTACTTGAGAGAGCGGATACGCATGCGTAGAAGGCAAACGCTTCTTTCCTTTCTTTTCTCCCATTGGTCTTCTCGTTACGGGGCGGGCTTAGCGCCAAATACAAACGGAGATTGGGATACAAACGGAGATTGTTGCACGGGGCGAAGCGGTTTGGTCTTGATAAGGGTGAGTGCAAATGGGTAGGATGGGGTATTTAAAACTGGCATTTAAAAATAAACCCCATTTTAGATGCTTAGATAGAAATCCAAGTCCCATCAAAATGGGGCTTCGATCCGACATCAGAGGGCTTTTTGTGTCCAAAATGAAGGCAGTTCCTTAAAGATCATTAATAAGCAGCTGGATGCAAAATCCATCGATTTCTTTCTAAATACATTTTTCTTTTTATTTATTTATTTATT